>JAHWFO010036886.1:1330225-1368406 GCA_023313115.1 Rhysida immarginata
TGCCTTTCTTGAAAATAAACATCAGGGGGTATACGCAGAGCTGTTTAGAGCTATTATCGAACATTTGTGAAACCTTAGGCCACTTCCCTAACCCATTGACAATCAAAACGTACTTCGAGATGGCTAGCATGTAAGCCATACGTGAGATTTTTTAGTGAATCTATAATCATGAGGTTGCTTTTTCCACTCAGATAAGATACAATATTTAGGCCTTGTCTCTCACTATCGGGACAATGCGGACTTCTGTCATTTTATCGGAATGTTGGCTGGTCTTTTATTCTGTCACGTGGATTGCGTCGGCAGGGATCGTCGGTTAGAGGAGGAGAGAGGAATGACGTAAAAAGAACGTCAGGAGATCGTGATGTCATCCCGAAGGAATCACGTGAGACAAGAGAAGGAGAAGGAGAGAAAGTAAAATGGAGGCGATGGAGATGGCAGCGAGAGAGGTCTCCGAAGAAAGTTGCGGCTTCACTGGGAACCAGTTACGGCCCGCGACCAACGAAAAGCAGGCGTATGAAGGAATATAAAACGCCAACAGACCCAGGAACGCCGAGCGAACAATTCTGGAGATATGCCACGCCCGAGGACGATATTGTAAGCGCGGCCGGCAAGAGGGGTGACCCGGAGCAAGCGACGGAAAACAGGAGTGCGACGGAGGATGGTACGAATCTACAAGAGTCATTGAACTTGGAAAGAAGGCTCGCTAGAGCGATAGAAAACTTCGTCAGCTACCTGGAATCCTCAGCAAACTCGGCGGAAAATAGCCGAAGTGAAGAAAGACAGCAGTTACCCAGTCTCTATCGAGGAGAATGGAAGGCGCCAGACGATAAAAAACGGCCCGGACATTTATTAAACGGTAGGACTTTTTCTCATATAAGATTTGCCTTCAATTTTCAAGTACACGAACTATCAAATTTAACGATATTTCGGGTGCGGGTTCGTGCCTTGGTGATAAACGAGTTTCGTTTGATATTGAGATCCTGACGCTAATGAACTTAGGGAAAACGACGAAGCTCTTGGAGTGTTTCCGTTCGCCATTGTAACTTACCTGATGCGCGGAACAGGTGGAATTTATTTATTTTATTTATTTATTAAAACTTATGTACAAAGGGCCTAAAAGGCTTGTAGACATTTCACAACAAATATACGTAAAACTAAAATATAAAACACAAATGATCAAAATTTAAAATTAAAATTTCTCATCACAATAAGTCATTGATAACCAAATATCCAATTTATTTTTAAAGATATTCAATGTAGGGGATCCAACAATAGATTGAGGCAGCTTGTTCCACATACAGGGTTCGTACGGGTCATGAAAAACCTGGAAAGTCATGGAAAATCGAAAAAAAATCCAGGCCTGGAAAGTCATGGAAAATCAATAGTTTTTGATTTAAGTTTTGGAAAAGTCATGGAAAATCGAAAAAAAAACTTCCTACAATTTTTCTTACATAATTTTTTCGTGATTGGTTGGACTGTTGAACAACGCAGTCTCTCTTCTTATTGTTATGGATACAGTATCCAATACGGTTTCAAACTTTGGCGCTGGCCTGCCATTGGTGTTTTATTTGTATGTCTTATGTATATATATATAAGCTGTTAACATATAATAGGCTCACAAGAAGAGTTCACGAGGAGGTAAAAGCACTTCGTAATGCCAGATGGAATGATAAAGTTAAGAGTCTGTCGACCCACGATAACTCTATGTGGTGCATGGTTCGAGCCTTGCAAAACAAGAAAGCCATAAATATCCCACCTCTGTTAGCCCAAAATGGCAAATTCATCACGAATGATGATGATAAAGCGCAGCTTATTGCAAGCTCACTTTCAGAACAGTTTGTCACGCCTACTGATGGTCGGCAAATAGGACTTGATATGTCCGAGAAAGTAAAATCCTGCATAACTGGCTTCTATAGTATTCACGGCAATGAATTCCCAAAACATAGCATTGATGTAAATGAAGTCCTAAGCATCATTAAAAATTTAAAAACGAGAAAAGCTCCAGGTAAAGACTCTATTAAGAACACTGCTTTGAAAAATTTACCTCCAAATACAATTCAAGATATTGCAAAAGTGATTAACGACTGCTGGAAGAACACTTACTTCCCGGATGCTTGGAAGCAATCAGTTGTCTTAAGCATTCCTAAGCCAGGACAAAATCCTGCAAATCCTGTTAGCTACAGGCCCATCAGCTTGTTACCATCAATTTCCAAAATCCTGGAAAAAACAATTCTCAAGAGATTCATTGAGCACTGTGATGCCAACGATCTCATCCGCGATGAACAATTTGGCTTTCGCTCAAACCATTCCTGCCAACTCCAAACATGGAGGCTCGCAGCGGATATCAATGAGCCCCTTAATCTCTCTATGTACTGTGGGGTCGTTTTTCTCGATGTACACAAAGCCTTCGACCAAGTCTGGCACGATGGTCTTATTTTTAAAATGATTATGGATGGATTTCCTCAAGACATAATTACTCTGATACACTCGTTTCTCTCCAACCGGTTCTTTCAGGCCAGAGTTGGAGATAGTCTATCTCCTATGTATAAAGTAAAAGCTGGTGTCCCACAGGGTTCAGTCCTGGGGCCAGTATTATTCAATTATTTTATGCGAGACTTCCCAAGTCCTTCTAAATGTAAGCTCTTTTTTTACGCAGATGACGCTGCTATACTGACCTGTGCTCGTCAACCAGCCGTAGTAGTCTCGCGGCTGCAGAAGGCTCTAAAGGAGTGTGAAAGCTGGTTTAGCAAGTGGAGGCTAAAATTGAATGTAGACAAATGCAAGGCGATGTTTGTCTCCAAGAAGAGAAAGAGATCATTAGATTCTCTAACACTATATGGCAAAAAACTGGACTGGGTTGAAACTTATAAATATCTTGGTGTTGTTATTGACTCTAAACTTACCTGGACTCCCCACGCAACTTATGCGTTGAATAAGGCCAGGAGAGCCAAGTTTAGCTTGATTGCTCTGCTAGGCCGGAATAGTGCTCTAAACATTGATAATAAACTCCTACTCTATAAGGTCATTGTTCGGACTATCTTGACCTATGGTATGCCCGTCTGGGCCACAATATGTAAAACTAGATGGAAAGAACTGCAAACGTTCCAAAACGTTACCCTTAGGACTATTGCGCAAAAAGATCGGAGAATTGTTCGCAATTCCTCCATTTATAATGACTTCAACATGACTCATATTGGCAAATACGTTCAAGGGCTCATGGAATCCATGCTGCCCAATATAGAAAATCATAGCAACGAGCTAGTCTCGGGCATTTTAAAGCATCCTATGCATAGAAAGAGATATCGTGATCCAAGGCATATACTTGATATTAATTTTGAAGACATTGATAATGTCTTATTTCCAGATTACTGGACTTCATAGGTCGTGTTTTATCTAATACTAGTGGTCTGCTTCTAGTCTAGACAGTCGTCAATCAAATTTTCCTCCACCAAGAGGAGGCAATTTTCTTTCATACTTTGGATGACCCTTGTGGGTACATCAGGCTTCTTTTCTAGCTCAGTGTATTTCCCTTGGAATATGATTATGAAGGGTGAGATTATGGAAGCTATGCTTCAAGTTCCACTTGAATACCGATACACTACACTGTTCGATTGTCGATTGTCGACATAGAGCTTCCCTCGCAAGTGTCATGAGTTCTACGATTTCCTCACAAGCTGGAACATCGATGTTGCCTTCCTGTGCGAAACCCATCTCAAACAGAGTAAGGCTTTCAATATACCAGGGTACTATGTTTACCGGAAAGATAGGCCCCCTAAAAAAGCTTCAGATCCAGCTTCTGGTGGGGTAGCTATTGTTGTCAAAAAAGGTATTAATCACACTAAGATTGTCACACCTAACCTTGTCAATATGGAAGCAGTTTCCATTGTCATCAAAGATGCTGATGCTGGAAAGGTGAAGTTTACTTCCCTATACAACCCACCCAGGCACAAGTTAGACCCTCACGACTTAGATGAACTACTGTCTGGGCCCACTCCAGTCGTTATAGCGGGTGATTTGAATGCGAAACACCCACACTGGAACTCCAGGTGCACTAATCAAAGTGGTTTGGTACTTTATAGATACATGGTAGATCAGATCGACACTTCGGTTATTGGCCCTCTTGAGGATACATACTACTGTGATCACTCACCCGCTAGTGACGTGCTCGACATTGCTGTTCTCAAGGGGTTTTTCAAACCCTACAATATTTTTACAGTGAATGCCTTGTCGTCTGATCACCTACCAGTTGCACTAAATTTTGAGGGGATAAATATCGACCTGAGAATAAATCTTCGTTGTAGGCAGGACTGGAAATTTTTTAGAGAACTTATGAACGACAGTAACATTCCCTATCAGGATCCCGTCACCAACAGTGACCTTGACGAAAATGTCCAAAAGGTCACTCACTCGATCAAGATGGCTACAAATGCTAGTGCTACTCCGGTGGATTGCAAGCGGCCAGACCACCTGGAACTTCCTCCCTCCATCAGGCAACTCATCCACGAAAAGAACCACTTCAGAAGACTTTGGCAGCGTACCAGATTTCTCCACTTCAAGACGAAGTACAACAGGCTATCCCGCAAGGTAAGTGAACAGATTAAGGATTTAAGGAATCAAAGATGGAACGACAAAGTTAAAAGTCTGTCCGTCCAGGATAACTCTCTCTGGAGTATGGTCAGGGCCCTTAAAAGCAAAAGGACTATTGTTCTTCCTCCTTTGCTTACAGAGGGTGGCGATTTCGTTAGCAATGACCAGGACAAAGCACAAATTATCGCCGATTCACTGAAGAGCCAATTCTCTACGCCCAAAGAGGATGATCTGGTCAATATTACTCGTGAAGTCAAAGACGTGTGTGATAGGTATAACCACACACAGCACGCTCTTGGCTCTCCTGATGTCATTGGCACCTCTGAGATATGGGACATCATAAAGCGCCTCAAAAGCAAAAAGGCAGCCGGCATCGACACCATTACCAACAGTGCTCTCAAGAATTTGCCTCCCAGTGTTATCTGCATCATCACCAAGGTCATGAATGACTGCTGGCTTAGCGGCCATTTCCCTAGTGCCTGGAAGGACTCAGTCATCATCACCATTCCTAAACCTGGACTGGATCCTGCTCTTCCCACAAGTTATAGACCCATTAGCTTGTTGCCCATGCTTTCCAAGGTCTTTGAGCGCACTATACTCAAGAGGTTCAACGACTACTGCGAGGCAAACAACCTCATTCGTAGTGGGCAATTTGGCTTCCGTCCAGGCCACTCTTGTCAGCTTCAGTTATGGAGGCTCGTTGCTGATTTAAACGGTCCTCTCAACCTCTCGATGTTTGGTGGCCTCATTTTCCTCGATGTCCAAAAGGCCTTTGATCAAGTCTGGCATGATGGGCTCATTTACAAAATGATTACCTACGGGTTCCCTGACGATCTAATTGCTCTGGTTCGCTCCTTCCTGTCAAAGAGGACTTTTCGTGTTAAGGTTGGGGACTCCTTGTCTGAACCCTGCGATGTTAATGCTGGTGTACCCCAAGGCTCTGTCTTGGGGCCAGCATTATTCAACTTCTTCATCCATGACTTTCCCAAGTTTACAAAGTGTAATCTTTACTTATTTGCTGACGACGGGTCCATCATGACCTGGGCACGAAACCCAGCACATGTCATCACTCGACTACAAAAAGCTTTACATCAGTGTGAGAGCTGGTTCACAAAGTGGCGATTAAAGCTGAATGTCAAGAAGTGCAAGGTCATGTTTATCACTCGCAAATGCAAAAACCCTCCAAAGCCTCTCTTCTTATTTGGCAAGAAACTTGAGTGGGTAAAAAGCTACAAATATCTTAGTGTCATGATCGACTCCAAACTAAATTGGAACGACCAAGTCCAATACGCGCTCAACAAAGCAAAGAAAGCGAGGTTCAGTTTAATTGCACTTCTGGGGCGAAACAGCGCTCTTGGTGTGGATAACAAACTCTTGATATACAAGGTTGTGATTCGTACTGTCTTACTTCATGGAATGCCTGCTTGGGCTTCTATTTGCAAATCTAGGTGGAAGGATTTCCAGACCTTCCAAAATGTTGCTCTCCGGTCCATTGCCCAACTTGACAGAAGAGTTGCCAACAACCACTCTATCTATGAGGATCTGGGGATGACTCACATAGGCACCTTTGTCCAGACTCTTATGAAGAACATGCTACCCAAGATGGAGAATCATGAAAACACCCTGGTTTCTGGTATCCTGGACCACCCACTCGCTGTTAAGGGTCCCCTCAGGTTTCGAAGGCCCCGCCATGTCCTGGATGTCTGCTTTGATGACGTAAACAAGGCCGTCTTCCCCAACTATTGGATCTTCTAGATCCTGCTGATTTTTGGGGACTCTATTCGTCAATCCACAATCTGACTCGTCCCTTCTCGGGACTCATTCTCTGGAGGACTAAAGAGGTTCATCAGGCTTCTCTCCCAGTTCAGTGTACTTCCTCTGGTTTACTTTTTGGGCGAGCGTGCAAAGTGAGCTTGGCTCCTGGACCACTCGCGTCTTTCTTTTTCACTACACTGTTCGATTGTCGATTATAGAGCTTGAAAAGTCATATGAAGAGCCAAAAGCATAAGAATAGTATGGTACAATAATGAATAGTGTTACCCAGTTCTACGAATTATAAAAGGAATGAAATATAAGCTTAATTGCTATATATTTTTCACTTGGCTAACTAAAAGAAATTCCTTTCATTTAAAAGCACAGTTCCAATGATACGGAAGAGAAATTAAATTATGTCCACTTAATTATCAATTGTATGACGAACTAGTCTAATTGCACATTTAATTATAATTAAGTAAGATACCCTGTCGAGGAGACGCTAAAGCCGAGCGCGGCTCGCAGCAAGAGATCTCTGCCTGGCGCGCGCTTGCAAAGCTGCTGTCCTCCGCTGGCGGGATGGCTGGGGCACTCAGGATGCTAAGTTCGTCGGCCTCCGACGTCTGGCTTTCCAACACGGTTAGTATGGGCAGCTGAGTGGCTTCCTCCTCAATTTCGTAAAGAAGTGGCTCGGGGATCCTTCCCTGTTCTATGCTTTGCTGAGCAGTCAAAACCTCGGTTGCTTTGGCGAATGCCTCTTCTCTCATGTCGGCGTCGTCGGGGCTCCCTGACGAGGGGCTGCTTCCTCCTTGGTCACGCTTATCCGATTCTGACTCCTCTTCGGTTCTTTCAGCAGAGCAATGTTCAGTTTCATTACAATAGAACTCGGAATTCCTGTCGGTCGAATTGGCTGACAGCTCTGCGTCTATGAACATTAATGGCGAGAGTCCATACAGCTGATGCATGCCCTATTGTCGAGTAAAATTCTTCTTACTGCGATAATGTTCGACTCTCGTATTGTAAAATGTTCGCTCATTAAAACATGGATAAAAGTCACTTGCCTTAGCTTTCGGTTGTGTATGGCGAATTCGTTTATCTCGTCCAGTCCAGTTATCACTATTCGAATTACGAGGTCGCGTAGCCTCCACACGCACGTCATTAAAATCTTTCCTTTTCCGGCTTGCAAATTGTCCTTTCCGTGGTTGTCCTCTCACGCCTTTTCCATCGACACTATGCTGTGGAATCCCATTTCTCGAAATTTCCTTTCCTGCTCGGGGCTGGGTAATTTCATCTTGAATTTTCCGTGAACTCCTAGAGCTCGACTTTTTCCAACCTTCTCGGTCGTAGCTCAAACCGGTCTGTCCTTTCTTTCCTTCCTCCCCTTTTCTTGCAATCGCCTTTTCTTCTGTGTTTTTTCTTTCCCACGAGCCCTTTAATTTCTCTCTCTTGCTCTCCTGGGCTCTTCTATTCGCAACTCTGGGTGACGGGCAGTTAAATTTCTCTCTTTTCTTTCGATCTCTTCGTTTGCTGTCCTTTTTCTTTTTTTCTTCTTTTCGTGATCGATCGCCGGGTTTATTTAATATTATTTTTCCTCCAATTTGGCCGATCTGACACTATCCTCGCTGTAAACACGCGAAGAGAATCTGCATTCTTCGTTTGCGTTCTATTCAGATACCTTGATAGGGCGTCTGCAATGATGTTTTTTTCTGCTTTTATATATGCCAACGTCACTGGGTAATTCATACTTGACGGCAGCACCCTTGCCTGCAGCTTTGTTAAAAACTTCTTTTGTTTCAGTAGTCTGGCTACTGCCTGGTTGTCAGTACTGATAACTGTCGGCACCCGCTGAATGTAGTGCCTCCAGCATCCAATCGCATGAGCCACGGCTAGCAGCTGTCTCTCATAGTTGCTATGTTCCTCTTCTTCTTTCCGCCACTTCCTCGACTCATATGCCACCGGGAATACCTTGCCTCCATGCATTTGCATTGCTACTAATCAGATAGCCACCTCTGAAGCGTCGCAAAGAATGTGGAGCCTCTTCTTCGAGTCAAATGTCTTTAATATCGGAGGTTTCGTCAGCGCTTTCTTTAATTTTCCAAACGCCGCCTTTCTTTCATTGGTCCAAATAAACGGTTCCTCCTTTCGTAATAGTTGAAACAAGGGTTCCGCCACTTCCGACGACCTGGAAACGAAATGCCAGTAAAATTGTACAGTTCCTAAAAATCTCCGTACTTGCCGCACATTTACTGGCACCGGCCATTTTCTTATGACTTCTATCAACTTGTTGTCGCATGACTTGCCTTTCTCCGAAAACTCGTATCCCAAATACTTCACTTTTCTTACCCCAAATTCACACTTGGAAATCTTTAGATATAGTCGATCCTGTGCCAGCCTCTGCAACACTTTGCTTGTCAGGTCCTTTAATTTCTCCATAGATTCCGCATAGATAAGGATGTCATCGAAGTATGCAATGACACCTTTATCAAGTAATCTCCACAACGTGTTATTTAAAGCAAACGTGGAGGAGGCCCCCTTCAGGCCAAACGGCATGTCAACAAATTCGAACAATCCCAGCCGTGTTTTGAATGCTGTGAACTGCATATGTTCTGAGGTTCATCCGGACCTGGTGATAAGCATCCATTATATCTAATTTAGCATACACCCTTGCGTTAGTCAACTTATCTATCAGTCTGTCGATGCGAGGAACCGGGTATCTGTTGTCTTTAGTGATTTGATTGACTTTACGAAAGTCAATACACATTCTCAAGCCCCCCCCCCCCGCCGTCTTTTTTTGCTACGAATAGGATCGGAGATGCAAAACTAGACGTAGATACCCTAATTAATTTTTTATCCAGAAGCTTACTTATTGTCTTCTCCACTTCGACTGCTTCGTCCTGCGACAACTTGAACAAAGGCGTATTTACTGGATGGGTCCTGGTCGTCAGTTCCAACCAGAGACAAATGAAAGTAAGAGACTGGCAGTGCCCTATTCATTTCGCTGAGCGCTACTGGTGCCACCGGAAGTGCAGCAATCGCCATGCCGGGAGTGGCAAAAACCTACGGCGGCGTATGTTCTCAATGTAATTTCAGCTGTTTTTGTAGATGATTTCAGGAGGTATTAGTAAGCATAACCTGTTTTCTGATTTTTTTAAAAAAAACTTTATTGCATTAACTAACGATAACGTATACTTTTAATGACTTTCAATAGCCGATTCAATGCCTTACGAATTTTTAAAAGAGCACGTACAACTCGCAACTCCTATCATTATAATGGAGGCTTAGCCAGAGACAAGTGAAAGCATAGATGAAGAAAAATGAAGAAGCAAAGGTATTTCTTCATCCATGGTGAAAATAAATGAAACTAGAGGAAGGATGAATTTTTTTTCCAATCTTAACTGATTTTTATTATTAAAAAAGTTGATTCTTATAACTTAATCATTCTTAATACCTAGTAAAGATTTTCATTTGTATTGCTAAATAAAAAGTAAATTTGAAGCCTCATCATACAGGATTACCAATAGAGTTTCGAAAATAGTTTCAGTTACACAAAAAATTTAAATTGATTTATTCTTTATTGATTTTTAAATATAAATCGTGATAAGACACTGCGTATATTTTCTCCACTTATTTTTTCTGTCAGCCGCTTGGTTTCATGGTGATATCGAATATTACAATATATGATGACAATAAGTCGAAGCACATGATCGTCAGAAGGACTCAAATGAATGGCCAGTTAAATTAGTGAAAATATTAATTTTGTTTTTGTTAGAATTTTGATAGGCGTATTCAATTTAATTGCTATTTGCTCTCCTAGATTATAAAATTCACTCCTAATGATTTTTTTGAAATTTTGCACAGGTTTACTACATCTTTCGATGGTGTAATAAGGCCTCTTTATTTCTTATTATTATTTCTTATTAAGGCTGTGGCAGCTCTAATATTGCTCTTTCAACGCTTCTTTACATTGAATGCAGATTATAGATTTAATTACAGATCTAGAAACGAATCCTGCCGAATCACAATATTTTGACAAGCTTTTAATATCAGGGATTGGATAATATTGAGACGCATCATCTGATATGGATTCATGATTATATTCATCGAAGTTATACATGAATTAATGTTTTGTGCCGTGCACTCAATTTTAACCTGGTAAATTTAATGCCAATCAATTTGTCATTAATTTAATGTAATCAGCTTAATAAAAAATGCTGTATAATTTTGTTGCCGAAATAAAAGATGTATCCACTGTTTACGAAGAATGTCATCCTTTGGAAATCTACAGCGCAAATGTTTCGTTTTCTAATTTTTTGTTTAGCTTTGAAATAACTATTATACACGGGTGTAAGAGCTTGGTGCTTATTTCTTGAGTGACAGTTGTTTTGTTTTTTTATTAATGTATTCATCACAATAAAAACGTTTACACCTATGTTTACTGAAATATCAGATGTTTATACTATAAAAAATTTTAAAAGCTGCGTCACAAAATTATTTTAAGATAAAAAAAATGCAATTTTAATTTTTGTTAATCTGATAATAATGGAATATTTGTAAAGGCAGGACATTTAAACTGGAACGATATTTAAAAGTTTAATTGCTATCAATAAACAAACCTAACATAATTTGTCAAATATTAGCTAATTGATTTTAAAATTTTAAATTAAAAGAAAACCTGGCAACCTAAAATATTTTTGAAAAGGTACTTAAATTGTTTTGTTTTTTTTTGAAAAGGAAGAAATAATTCTCAGTTCAATAAAATAATCAGTTTATTAATCCAAATATTGTAATAAGCAATTAACTAATAATATAATTACTTGTGAACTGAAGTATTGGATCTTTAAAAAAACAAAAACAAACGATTTGACCAATATGTATGAGAATGTCGTCCAGTTAGTTATTAGAAGGGGGGATTATAATTTGTACATCTCGTACAAACCAACAATAATTTGGATTATAATTAGTGAACTGTATAGTTTATTTTATTAACTTTCAAATTAATTAATTTATAAAGGAGAATTTTCCTAGTTGATTGTTTAATATAACTCCTCCTTTTCCATTTAAACTTTTTTTTAAATTTATGTTTAAGAATAACTTTATTTATCACCAAATAACTTTTTATCGGATGGGCCGATTTGGATGATTATTTTTTGTTTTATAGAGCAAGTTTTTCTGGTGGCCCCATAATAAATTCACCCAGATATTCTAAGTAGATATTATAAAAAATAATTGTTTGCGATTGATTCACATGCATTGTCTCCGGCGATCAGCGTTTCTTGCCAATCCCGTAATGGCGGCGCGAAGGCACCACTAGAAGGGAGGTCACTGCCAATCTCTTTCTTCATTTGTCTCTGGTTCCAACCACGGTTTAAGAATAGAAGGTTAGGAAACGGCAAATTTCAACGTGGCAAGATAAGCACGGCCTATGAGATAGTAAATAAAAAAAAAATTACGTTTCATTGAAACGAATTTACATTTTGATGACGTGAAGCTACGTTTTATTCATGTGAAAAATTATTCTATTGATATGAACTATTATATTATTGATGTGAATGAAACTACGTTTTTTTGAACGAAACTATATGTTATTGATATGAAAAATTATTTTAATGATTAAAAATTACATTTTACTCATCGAAAAAAAAAGCTGTAAATCGATGAAACATGATTAAAACTGAAAAAAAAAACTACACGCAGTAATGCAGACAATTCATTAACCATGTCATGAAGTAGCGCGCCAAGCGGTAAAAACGCAAAACAGCATGTTTCCCGATTCTGGCCTCAAAAAGGGGCAAATGCACAGGCCTTTTACTATCTCGTAGGCAGTGCAAGATAAGGCTCGGAATACGGAGAAAGGTCGCTAGATGGCGCCACTGTTTGAAGGGTTGAGTGAAGACATGCCTTCGACTAATATCGATAATGTTGTAATTTTTGGCAAAGTAAATTTTTTTTAAATAAGTAAAAGAAATGTTTTTTTAATACGGTGCATTGTTTTTGTAATATAGTAATTAAAATTCTAGGACATTTATAACGGAAACATAGTAATAAAAACCTGATACATGAACAAAATGAACTGGTTTTGACAAGTATACCTGGGGTAAAGAAGAAGAAAATACATCGTTTTACAGATGTTTATAATATTTAATATTAAATAAACTTAACACACAATGTAAACTTAACACACAATATATAGTTTGCAATTGTTAAAAAAAAAGCTTTGTAGCTTCATGTTTCCAATATTTTCTTGCAATGCGTACAAACATAAGCAGCAGTTGAAGTTTACCCATTTCACATAAGTTGATTTAAATAAAATAGGTATTATGAAGGGATGCATGTTGGTTGGTGGGTTAAAAGTCTAAAAACCATTGGGATTATTATTTAAGATTTATAATTCTTTTGTTAGACTAGTACTGTAGCTAAATAGCCGTGATTATTACGGTGACACTCTGATGATAAAATTGTGACAACTCACAGCCATTGGAGACCCTTCAACATGTTAGCTGTGGAATTTCGACAATTTTCGCTTGTTCCTTACTTCTCTACCAAGCATAGCATTTCCTTGTTTGCAATATTGTCTATTTCTCAGCATTATATAATAGTGAATTATACTCGATATCGCTTCATATTTGCGTGCACTGTATGGAAATGATAAGATATAAACACTTTTCAGCAAATTGTATCAAATTAAACAAAAACATGTTAGGATGTGTAAGGTAATCCCTAGTTTTGATATTTACTAAATCAGCTTCTGCATGCCAACTTACAGCATCAGGAACTACAAGTGCTTTGCCGCATACTTCACAATCTTTGCAAAACTTTTTTATTCTTCTGGCAACATGACCGACAACATAATAAACAATACAGTCAACAATATTTGCTTCATAATAATCATGGTCTATTATTTCATCACAATCCCATTCACTTTCTCTAATTAGGAAATCTAATTTTAACTTAAGTTCCTGTCTCTTATTTTTTTTTTTGAGCAGTTCTCAAATATTCTTTAAATTCAGAAAAAGTAATCAAGGGTTTATGATTATCTTCCAAGACTTCACAATTGCCAAAGGCTGGTGATTTTAGCAAACTATATACCGAAAGCAATTTGTATAGTTGTAAAAAACGTTGACGATTTCATGAACCTATCATTGTTTGATAGAAAACGCAACACATGGAGACACCGCCGGATTTCATTGGAAACACAATCACTTCCGTTATTTCTGGACATGTGTTTAAATGGTGGGCATGGCTGGGTGATCATTTTGTCCTCCCGCTATTCGAATTTCACCAAAAAAAGTTCTCCAACACATCTTGGTTAAACTTGCCTGTTAAAACGTAACCAAACCCACAATTATCAAGTTAATGCCTTGCTAAATCAATCGTTGACTTTAAAGAAACCCTAGACCTTCTGCTGTAGAATGAGTAAGAAAATGATCTTCAGTAATTTGGCCTGTAATAACTTCAGTCTCCCATTCATTCAGCCATTGCAAACTTCTTTCCAGTGTTTCAAAATCAGGGCTACCTGATCGTACACCTTCTTTGCGGTAACGTCTATTCATCGCATCAAACATATCATTTAACATTTTCGTTAATTCAATAAGCCCTTCTCGTATATCGCTTAAATACCATCACAGACTGCATTACCAGATAACTGTGTGCATAACCTAACTCTCATTTTTTCACATTGCGTTGGGTTAATATGTGCAGACGTCAGCTTAGGGCAGACTCTGAGATGCACCTGATTTTTAATATCTGCATAATATAGCGCTTCGTAATGCTGCCAGTGCAAGAGCTTACCAGTTTTTTTAATACCTTCTTCAAGTAAAACCGGGTTCTTACACATTTCATCAGATGAGGTAGATCTGAGAAAACAAAGACCTTTCTAATTTCATCTGCTGGATTATTAAAAAAATTCTTCTCACTTCCTAGCTTCCCACTTATACCAAATTTTGTCCAAACCGATCTGTTTGTTGCAGCTCCGTCACAAACGATTCCATCTACAATCCCCCCTGCATTTTCAATGTACATTATGGCCTGAATTAACAGGGCTGCAAGTGTTTCTGCCTTTATGGAATTTTTTGCAGCAAAAACTGCAACAGGTTGTGCCCAACTTTTCATGAAAGGTCGAAACATAAAAACAAGTCAATGAGTTGCAAGAGTGCCAGAGTTAATGGCAGCATCTTTCTTTTTACCTGTATGTGGCACATTAGCCTTGCCACATACTTCATGCCCTGATATTTTCATGGTTTTAGAGTTAAATGACCTACATTTTCTAACCTGAATTTCATCAAAAATACAAATCCCCCTACGATTTTTTCCAGAAATTTTTTCTAATTTCTTTTGCAAACATTTGAAGAAGTTTCTTTTGCAAACATTCCCATATTCAATGAATTTTTGAGATATTTCTCACATAAATAAAGATGTCATAATCATATAGACGATATTTCTGAAACCGAAACTGGAGTAACTGCGCAAAACATTTCCGTTTTCTGCCTTGAAATGTGATAACACTACTACACATCCGGTTGAAAACGGAAGTTATTTGCAGAACCCATGTTGGTTGCTTTTGCGCAGTTACTCAGTTTCGGTTTCAGAAATATCGTCTATACTCCATGTTCTCAATGGTCTTTCTAACCCTTCAAACGGGCGGCGCCATCTGTGGGCAATATTATGAACACTGAGCTTTAACAGTCCGCGATGGCATGCAGTGAACTAATAGCAGTTTCCTAACCTTCTATTCTTAAACCGTGGTTCCAACGAATGCTGCGCTCTCCTCTTGGGTGGCAGACCTGGTGGAAGTTCATCCGGGAATAAATGTTTATAATTAGAAATTATTTGTTTAAATTTATTTATTTATTTATTCAAGTTTCCAACGGGATTTACCCATAAAATACATTATAAACAATAAGAGGGGAAAAAATCAAAATACAATAATTAAAAGTAAAAAGAAAGCAATCAGCAAATTCTACATATAGTTAAAAATTCCAAGTTCTATGTAAAACACTCTTGAAACGATAAAAATTACAATTAAAAAGATCCAGATTCATAGGAATAGTATTACCAGTAACTTGGATACGAATAATTGCACACATTGTTTCATAGTTTGTGGCGCAGAAGGGAATGTGAAAAGTAAGTTTATTGATGATCGTTTCGCGACTAGAAGTAAGATCACATTGACGCCCTTAGCCCGAAAGAGGCATGCAGTATTAATTAATGGGCAGAAATGGAACATTACAGGTAAAACTGAGACAGTACTTATATCTAGCGGCAAATATCACACAAAAGTAGGGTTCAGCGTATTACCCATTGAAATTGAGGATTAATGTTTTGTATGGTTTTATTAAAGCTATCATAGGTAGTGGTCTCTTGCCTTTTTACAAAGTCTGCAAACGTGGGTATATCAGGATGCTTTACTATCACATTCATAAACTCGACGACTGACATTTCTTCTACTTTATCTTCATCGTCTTTCCATTTAATTAAGTGCAATGCTTTGCCTTTATGCATAACGGAGCAACTCTTAGAGGCCCAATGAATTATGGGCTGCTCTTCTTCTAACCATGGCATGCCCAGTACAGCGTCGTAGTTATCAATGGGTAATACGCTGAACCCTACTTTTGTGTGATATTTGCTGCTAGATATAAGTACTGTCTCAGTTTTACCTGTAATGTTCCATTTCTGCCCATTAATTAAAACTGCATGCCTCTTTCGGGCTAAGGGCGTCAATGTGATCTTACTTCTAGTCGCGAAACGATCATCAATAAAGTTTTCTTCAGCTCCCGTGTCGATTAAAATTTTTGCGTCGACATGGGCGACTTTTCCTCTAATGACTATTATGTTTCGTCGCCTTCCTCTTACGAAATTAGCTTGAGGGCAGTCTTTCCTCCTAGAAGGCTTGTTCCTGCAATTCTTCCTTATGTGACCTTCTTGGCCGCACCGATAGCAGATAATCTTCTTCTTGCCGGGACTGCGTTTAATCGCGACTGCACCCAGTTCCATCGGGATTTCTTCCTCCTGTATGTCAATGTTCGCATCCTGCGCCTGGTTCCATTGCTCCAGGTAATTAATCACTTCAAATATTGTCGCGAATTTTTTCTTTCGCAGGGGAACTCTTAACGCTGGGGGAAGCCCTTCGATCAGCCATAACAATTTATCGAATTCTGATGCTTGCTGTATACCCCCTAATAATTTTCTAAATTGTAACAGGTATCCTAACAGATCTCCTTTTTTCATCTTCAAATTCAGAATGTCTCTACGAAGGGTTACTTGAGTTCGCCCTTTTTCATATGTTAATAAGAATTGCTCTTCAAATTGTTTCCACGTCAAGGTAGGCTGCTGGGTCATCAAATCGTCCAACCAATCTAATGCATCATCCTTGATGGCCCCAGGCAATAATCGGACACAATTATCTAGCGCCAAATTCTTGCATTTAACCACCGTTTTGAACGTTTTCAAAAAACTTTCGGGGTCCTCCCTTTCTTTCCTCCAAAAGTGGGGAAAGGCATAACCTCTAAGGCCTTGAGATCCATCTTTACTGTAACTAAGTCTTAGTTCTATCTCACCACCAAAGTTGTCCTGTTTTCTTTATTTTTCCTCCTGGCGTCCTTCTAGCACCTCACCCTCTTCTCTCTCTTCCGAGAACGATCCTGAGGCGACGTCAGCACATGAAAAAATATAAAAGTCTATGAATATTCACAAAAAAATTATGCAGAGTTCGTAGAAGCCTCTGTTAATATATTTTTTTTCTTTGGTCCGTGGCATTCCACTGCTTGTTTACCAAGCACCTCCCCCTCTATCACGACTTTTAATTAAGCTAATTAATTAATCTATTAATTGCTAATACGTAAAACTGTCGTGGATAGAGAAAGAAGGAGGGTGACAAATTTTGTAAAGAAAATACGAAATTTAATCGTAATTAATAATTGAAATGGATATACAAATAATTAGTCAAAGTCAATATCGATCACTCAGGTAATGGGCGAATATGTTAAGCATCCGGCTTAGCGCCTGAGAGTTGAATTGCGACAGAGGAATCCTTGCTTCCTTGCTGAATGCCTGGAGTATTCTCAGGCGCTCGAATCCTGTGGGATCTGTCACCACACTACTTACAAGCAGCGACCTCCAACCCCCATTTGCTGCAACAACAGGATTTATTCAAACTCAGTACGTGGTAGGGCTACTATGTACACCAATTAAAGCAGCAACCCTTCTGGGTAAACTATCCACTAGTCCTTGGACTACCGTAAGCGGGATATTTTGCCATACCGCCTGAAGTGCATTGACCAAACCCCGCAAAGAAGATGGTCGCGCTTGTCTGGCCCACACCCGTCATTCCAATTCACCCTCTAGTTTCTCTGTGGGATTGAAGTACGGGCTTTGTAGATTTGCTTTTCCACATACCATTGCAGTATAGCTCTGGAAACCTGACAGGTAATATTATCATCATTTCCATAAAACTGCCACAAACATAGGTGTATTGAGTTGTCCAAAATGTATCTGTATGCTTCGGAATTCAGGTTTCCATGCACTTCGATCAGCGGACCTATGCCGAACCAGTTGAAATAAATCTATACCATCATGCCACCACCACGATGCTTTACAGTGCGTACCGTACTACCATATAATCGCCAAATTCCACACAAATCCATCCGACATAAAAAAGTGTAAAGCGTGATTCGTCACTCCATAATACTTTATTTTTAGGCACTGCCCTGCGTACTACATCGTCTGCCTGATTACACGGTTGTATCGTCTTTGTCTTTACTATTCTTTTTATACCTTTACGGTGTAAAGGATGTTAAAGAACCAGTGGGTCTATTGAAAATTTAAGCTAACAGTTGGTCAGCCTACTGAGGCTTTGCTTTGTCTTCCAAGCTTGTTAATTAAGGGACAAACTTGCGCCCTGGCGCTTTCGGCCACTGATCCGGACAACATTTTGAATTGCATGGTAAATTGGAATTGCTTTGTATTTTAACATGAACGTTAAGCAATAAAATAGACGTAAAATGGAAGGAATTAAATGAATTTCTATTGTTTATTATGAACTTTCGAGGATTTAAATTTTAGTGTCACAGCTAAAGCTCTTTCTTGAAATGTTTACAAGATTTTATTTACATTTTTAATTGAAATACTTCATTTACATGACACTAAACCATAAAAAATACAAATCATAAAAACAGGAATATACATAATGATACTTAAAAATAAAACTATTAACACAAAGCAAAACAATGATGTCAGAATTTATAACCATCAGCTACATCAAGATAGACGCTCTTCAAAAATGTAATATATGTAAAACGATTTTTGATGGTAAAACGCGTGGAAATCATGAATCAAACCTTTTTCGTAGTGATAATGAACATTTCTGCCGCCCAGTAACAGTTAATTACTACAGTGATTACTGTTTTGATTGTGTTTGCTATCGCTCTTGTGTATCTCCTCAATTAGAAAGTGCTGATTTTTTTACATACCTTTGCGTATGGATATTATTTGCCCATTTTTTTTACACAAAATATGAGTGTATCTCTCACAAGCGTACGCTAAGGACGAAGTAAATAGACCATCTGTCAGGTAAATAACTATAGTAGGGGCGCTAAACTCTGTCGTTATCAATTATTTCTTGCAGTCTGCATAGCTTCAGATGTATCTTGGTTTTACTTCATAATTTGGTTTGAAATTTCACTTGTTTTGAATAAGTAACTAGAATTTGCGTAATTACTCGAGAAGGCAGCTGTCCAGAAGTGGTACCCGGATATCCCCAAAGAACGGTTTGTTAGGGAAAAATGGCAACGCTAGAAGGATGGCAAAATTTCATAGATATTGGTTAGGAATACCTCTGATATATCGCCACTCATTTCCTCATAATAAATGTTTTGTGTGAAGAATAAAATTGTAGTGCTCATCAGTTTTGAACTAATTAAAAAAATTAATTTAATCACGAAAAATTATAATTAAATGGGCCTTCCTTCTGAGAATGCATATCTCAGTCTATCCCAAAATTTCTTATCATCCCACCTCAAGTATGTTTTAGTTTTCATGTACATTTTTAGTTCCTCCTCCATTTCATCGGGAGACACATCTTGCAAAATGATAACAATGAGCCGACAGCATCGGTCCTGAAGAGCCTGCTGGTGAGCTGCCTTGAATTCATACCTGCACCATTCGCTGTGCACAAAATGTGGCGAAATGACAAACACGGTTCGGCTACTGTTCTGTATAGCTTCCAAAATCGACTCGGTGATATAAGACCCGACAAGGAAATCTCGTTGATGGAGGCATAATCTGTAACTTTCTTCAAGTGGAGGAACCAACTGCGTGGCTACAAATGTTTCATCTTCGTGACTATACGATATAAACGCGTCAAATATTTTATGCTCTTTCTCATTGTTCCGATGGAAAAGACGCAAGCCGTATCGAGCATAAATCCACACAAAAATTTCATGCCGATACCAATATATAAGGAATGCTGAAACAGCTATAAAGAAACAACAACAGGCTACTGTAAGTAAAAATATCAGCTTGCGATTCATTGCAGAAACGACAAACCTCTCAATTGTATAGCAGGCAGAATCGTTGTAATAATGAAATGCTATCTTAGTACCATTTTCCAATTGGCAGTAAGTATCGTTAGAGTTCTCCATAGCTCTATAAAGTTCAACGATCCAATTTTGTAAAGATTGAATAAATTCACATGAACATTGAAATGGGTTACCACTTAATGACAAAGATCTAAGGCTCTTCGAATTATTCCATAACTGAAGATGTGTAAGTGAATTATTTTCCAAGTTCAAACATTCTAATAAAGAAGTTGAAAAAAAAACGGTGGAATCTAAGTTTGCAATAAAATTATTTTGTAGATAAAGAAAACGGAGGTTGAATAAACCAGCGAAATCCTTTTGCGATATAGAGTGTAATTCATTATCTTCCAAATGAAGTTCTTTCAGAGATGGCAATGTTGCAAATTTATTTTTATTCAGTGTTGAAATTTTACTTCCATTGAGGAATAGACTGACCAATTGAGGAAGATGAGCAACAAAGTCCCATGGAACTTCGGTCACCCCGTCCAAAAAGAGATGAGTGGATCTCTCATAAAATTTTACTTGTCCCCATGCATTATTGTGCCCACCGCAGTCAGCTTGATGAATATTATCAATTGTATAATAGCAGTCGCAGTTACGAGGACACAATGTGTCAAATCCTGGATCGTTCTTATAATTACAAAAAAACTGGTTTGAGTTTGCTTTATCGAAATAAAGACGATCGCAGAATTTACGCATACGTGTGAAAATGACTTCACAATAGGGAGGGAGTATTAAAGTTGGTTCCCAACGATTAGTCAGTCCTCTTTTATATTGGAGCAGCCAAGCATTCCAGCATACACATACTAGTGAGTTATTTTTTAGAATGATCAGAGGTAAAGGCTTGTTTTCAGGAAATTTTTCAAAAAACTGGAACGCCGTCCTTGGAACACGGCCAATACGATTTGAGAATAAATTAACAAACTTCAATTTGGGAAAATAACTGAATGCACCTACTTCTAAAAAGAAAATTGCATTAAAACTGAGGTCAATGTTAATCAGAGATGAAGGAAAATCGCGGAATGCTATCGTCGTAATGAGATTGTGAGATGCATTCAATGTAATTATGTCAAGATTTTTCTCATGTTTATTGTAAAATTTCGTGATAAAGTTGCGACTTACATCGAGAGTTTCTAATGATTCAGGAATGACAGAAGAAAAGTCAATGTCGTGCTGGATCTTATTTCGAGATAAATTCAACAGTTTCATGTTTTGAAAAGACAATAAGGTCTTATTGAATACTTCAATTTGATTACCATCCATAAAAAGCACACTTAGTGATGGACAACAATGCTCTGTGATTTGGATAGACGTTAATTTGTTATCACTAAGAATGATCGTACGAATGTTGAAAAAATTAGGAAAAAGATCATTACTCAGATCACTTATATTGTTACTTGCCAAATTTAAGCTCATCATTTGACTATTACCCTTAAAACTGGATTCAAATCGCTCTATGATATTCGAATGCATATCAATTTCTTTAATATTGCTCAACCGACTGAAGTCCGGCACGAATTTCAACCTGTTATTGGCGATATCTAAAGATCGAAGTTTAGTGAATGAATTTAAAAGCTTTCCAGGCAATGTCTGTAAGCAATTATTACTTAGATTCAAAACCTCCAGTTGCTGAAGACTTAAGAAACTACCTGACGATATCTGTGTAATTTTATTATGACTGAGATCCAGTATAGAGAGTGATGTGTGATTCTGAAAAAGTTTATTAGGCAGTCTATCAAGTTTGTTGTGGTTTAAAAATAATTCCGTTAAATTTCGAGAAGATGATAAGAGTCGTGAAGGAATTGATTCTAATAGATTGTAACTTAAATCCAGTACCAT
Source organism: Rhysida immarginata (assembly GCA_023313115.1). Lineage (NCBI taxonomy): Eukaryota > Metazoa > Arthropoda > Chilopoda > Scolopendromorpha > Scolopendridae > Rhysida > Rhysida immarginata. Next base: position 1,351,975 of record JAHWFO010036886.1, read on the forward strand.
CAGCGACGTCATTCGAGCCAGGGAATCCTTTTCAATTTTAGTGATGATATTGTAGTATATGGGTTGTAAAAGGATCGAGAAATGATTCAATCAGAGTCAAAGTATTAAATGAAACAAGGGCTTTAATATCTAACAACAATCATACAACATTCTAACATTAAGGAACTTAAATTCTAATATATACAAAACAGTAAGGATCTTAAATGAACCAGGGTTCCATCCGAGTTCGTCAGCAAACAGTAGAAACAAACATGATTGCAAAGCTTACATAGCGATAGGTCAACATCCCTTTCTAGTACATAATTCCAAACCCAAGATAAAGCATACTTAGATGATTTATAATTTAGAATTCTATCTGAGAAAACTAATGACAAAAGGGAATTCAAAGATTGGCTAGACTAGATACATCTAATGTTGTAACAAAGGATTCTACTACCTTACATGCTGGGACGATACTGGCGGCAACGAAGTCGGGAGAGAGCTGGAGACAAGTGCAGGTCAGGAAGACTGATTCTGGAATGCCTTTCAAAATTCCCGCTCCCCTTTTATATCAGAACGGAATTCGCAATGAATCTTGGGATACTCCCTCTGGTGGCGAGGTCAGAACTATCCATAATACTTCCGGAACAGGGGGGAAAAGGATCGATATTGAGATCAAAGGTGATATACACTCCCAGCATGCAAAGCAACAAGCTTACTTAAACATAATTTACAAAATGCAAAATACAGATATTACAATTCAGGATCAATAAAATATACACCAACATATGAATAATAAAGTGTTCCAGGCTTCTAGATTCCTGCAATATCAAGATCAATTTACAAAAGGAATAAATAAGAATCTATCATAAGAACAAAGAGAGGAATCGGAAGGTAGGCCTAACCGCCCACATGGTGCGCAAAAACATCGATTCTTAAAACGATGGTTATCGAGGTATCGATTTATCATTTCATTGTTCTTCAAAACATCGATTCTTGCACTGCTTCTAAGTACAATAAATACATATAACAAAACTTTACTACAATAAAATCAATCATAACACAACTGACAACGTCACAATATTATGAGAAACAAAGAGATGTAATATTTTTGTCATTGGATAGAGCCATCGATGCGGTAGATATTCAATTTCATTTGCACTGATGTTAAGACTTAAAAGACCACTACAACATGTAATATTCAAACCGCAACCTATATCGTCAACGCTTTTTATTTTGTTTGATCCTAAGTTTAATGTTTCTAAACGAGGAACTGCACACAAAAATTCATCGGAGAGATTTCTCAAAGCAGTGAAACTAAAGTCCAAGTTCTCTAAATACGGTGTATGCCTCAAAAGGTTTGGAGCTACAAACATTGGAGAGGGGGGTAGCGCTCCAACATGTGTAAATGGATTGGTTACCATGAAAGTTTTCAGTTCCTTAAACCCTTCCAACATTTTGTCCGGTAGTGAAAGAGGAAGACAGCCGTCGATTCGAAGTTCTATGAGGAATCGAAGATTGCTGAAAGAGTTTGGTGCTATGGAACTGTTCATCTGTTGAGGACACAGTAGTTGCAATCCAAGCGTATGCTCACTCGGAATTATATTGAAATTGGTAGCCTCTGTTAAATAATTGAGCTCACATTTTAAATAAACATTATCATGAAGCGAAATGTAAGAATAGCAATTTTTCGGATTCACATAAACCGCATTGTACATAAAGAGTTCGTTAAGAATGCATGTTATAAACAAATATTTGTTAAAAATAAGAACGTACATTTGCTCGTTTTTGAGAAACAATCTTTAAATGATACGTTTAAAACTTCATTTAGTCCAGTGAATTAAATGGTTTCTCAAATGTTTTTAATTTAATCAAGAAAATCATTCTTTATCATAGTACTGAGTACGTAATACGAATATATAATATCAAACAAGTGTTCTCATTTAAACCATAACAATGTCCTTATCAAAGATAAGAACAATTTGCAATGTGCCAAAGAGGGCGGAGAAGTTGTAATTCTGAAATGACGTCCATAAAAGGAATGACCTTTAATCTGTCTCCTAGAAGCGAAAGTTATTCAAATAATCGCTACTATCTTCTGTCTTCTAACGAAATGTTCAATAGCTTCAGGGCGCAAGCTTGTAGTTCTCGATCTCCTATTTATAGAATAAAATAAACACAATTTCATCTTCAAATACAAAAGAAAAATTATTTAGAAGAAGAAGATTAGACAAATATTCTTTACAAAACAAGACACAAATAGACTGACAGTGATAGAATTTAATCATATTCCATTTTAATTATCAGTTTCTAATCAACGACTGAGATAATAAGTCAAATAATCTATAATCACTTAGATTCTCGTATGATATCTTAAATTTAAAATAGAAATAAATAAACGTAAACACGAAAATTATGCATTACAATTTAAAGACATGAACGACGCTAATCGAGTTAATGCATGTGTATAATAAAAATATCTGAAATGAAATAACTGGTGCTTGACTTGGCTTGCTTATTTTTGTTTTTCCATCGTGAAATCGAAAGGTATCACTCTTCTGTGGATCCGGTTGCTCTTATCTGTCAATAACGAGTTTTCCTCTGAACTTCAGACCGACCACTTCTTTCCAGATAATCTTTTTCACAGCCATTTTAATCAATGAAAACAAAAACTAAGCAAATATTTTGATCTTCACCAATCACGGTGAAATAATTTTATGAGATTTTCTAAAGAGTTAATAAGTTTGTAAAATTATATTACCAACTTAATTTTTAATGAATGGATATTTATAAGAGAAAAGGACGAGACACAAAAACCCTGGAATGCAATGTTATTTAATTGTTATTGTTATTTGTTAATTATTATTTTATTTTTCAGTTGTATTTATTAACAACTTAATTTTTAAAATGCGATGTTTTTTGCTTATTTTATAATTTTCTAATCTATCTTTTTTTGCGAATCTAGTTAATATTTACTGATGCTACCTAGTTTTATTGCTGATGCTTAAATGTACTTCCATTCTTAGAGCAGGTAAGTAATGTTTATACCATATACTGTATGCAGGTTGAATATTCTTGTGCCGTGTCCGTAGCGACGGAATAAGAAAATCAACTCATATAAATCAACATACACTCACATCATCTGCCTCAACCCCTCTGTTATTTTTCTTTGTAAAATTGATACTTTTTAATTAATTAAAAAGACTACATGGTATTAAATGAAATAAACAAGGTGATTAAACGAGGGTTGTTCCGAAAGTAAGTTTTGTCATTTTTTTTCACATGGAAACTTTATTGCCAAAAAAAAAATACAGCATGGCATCATGAACTATACAACTTGCACTATTTTTCGACATAGTCGCCACTGACATTGCGACATTTATCGTAGCGTGCAATTAGTTTGAAGAAAGAGTATCTGGCAGTAGACAGGCGTGCCCGAGGTTATTCGAGTACAAATCACGATGGCAGACAGACGTGTACTGATAACGTGGTCGCATCCCAGTTCACCAGTGACGAAAAAATTTAAAGTGTCACCCTCCGCAGGAAAGATTATGGCAACAGTGTTATGGGACGCGAAAGGTGTGATTCTTATTGATTTCCTCCATCAAGGGACCATCATTGCGGCACACCATGCTTGGTTCGTACTGTCGCGTCTCAAACGAAAAACAGGAAGTGACGGCACGAAACTTTAAATCGCTATAATTTTTTAGCCGAGCCTCGGCTCGAAAAACTCGACTAGACTTTTTTTTGCTCAGAATTTCACCCTCTATCTACCTTTTTTTTTGGCACGAACTTTTAGAATCACCCTATGTGTATAGCATATTTAATGAATTCTTCGCAATCGCAGCAGGGCGATTCTTATATTATCGCTAGGAACAAGCTTCTAGAATATTTGGTACCAATTTGTTTATAACTTGTAGAGTAATACTGTATATTCTTAAAGAATAACTCAAGAATGTTCAGTGCAGACTTATTACACTTTAGTTATTATACTTTATTCTGTATATATATATATCATATCGATGAACTAATTTAAAATCAATACTGTATTTTGTCCAACTAAAGAAAAACTGGACGAGTCCAATTAAACTTCCTGGACTGAGCGTGTCCAAGGTGTTAACCAAACGGGACAAACAATCGTTGGATCTTCTGTCAAAGTTGCAGGTGGCTATCAAAGAGAATGATATCTGGAGGAAGCTGATCAAGGGCATTCGCTTGCTTCACGACAACGCTCCCGTTCATTCAGCGCAGGAGACTGTCACAATGCAGCTGCTTTGGGCTATGAAATTCTGCCTCACTCCCGTTACTTATCAGACTTAGCAAATAGTGACTTCTTTTTCTTCATCCCTCAGATGAAGAAACCACTGCGTGGCAAGCGTTTTCATGACGACAACGAGGGGATTTCAGAGATCGAACACTTTCTCAATGATCAAAACAAGGACTTCTACAAAAATAGTCTCCGTCAGGTCATCCATCATTAGGAGAAATGTGTGAAGTTGTGTGGATATTAGGAAGGATTAACTCCATCACCAAGTTTCATGTCCCCATCTTTCTTCTGTCACGGTGATTGCACCAAATTATGCACGCCCCTAGTATATCCAGTGACTTTTGACTCACTCTGTATTTTTTGAAAATTTGAAATTTGGCCTATTAATAGCTTAAGGTTATTTTCCCATGAAATGAACATGAGCAACATCAACACCAGGAAAAAGAAACCCCACAAACAATCATTTGACCTAAGAAAAATCAATAATGAAATTTTTTTTTTGGTGAAGGGGGGGAGGGTTATTTATTCCTCTACTTTTTTAGATTAGCGCCATTATATTCTAAATTTCATTTCCTGATTATTTTCTTGCGATTTTATTGTTGTTCTCTTTTCTCTTTTGAACGGAGCGAATCACAGAATATTTTCCAAAGAGTACTTGGTAAAGCATATTTATAGGGAAAATGTTTTCTCCTCCCTTCACTGAAATCCTTCGGAAAGATTTCTTAATCCATTTTTTCAGTGATAAACAAAATAATATCATCGAAACATTACAACGATCCAAAATAGTAATAATATTCGGAGTTCACTATAGACATGTACAGCAAAAATATCGAAAAACTGAATATTTAAAAGCTAGAAATATAGAAACCTATTAATTATTACCTTGCTCAATAACGAAAAGGGTCTCACCACTCTCGCTTCTCCATTTATTTCTTTGCAGAAAAGACTATTCCAGCGTCTTTTCAATGGTCTCCAAAATAGAATATACAGAACTAGCCATCACAGTGCTCGAATAAACGATAAAATAAGTTATAATAGTAAGTGTAATATATATATTTTATATTCTCTATAATAACAACATTTTTTGCAACAAAACATTTGTGTAGATCTATTAATTTTAAGGTTATTTAAGGTGTAAAAATAGATAGCGAGAAAACAGCTGTGTCACATTTTAATCTTGTCGGAGCTCAGCTGATAAAGTTTTACTGTTATATGATTCGCTGTTCTTATTTAACAGGAAATATTACTTTATATTATAAATCACAAGGTCAAAACACCCACCTTTCTTACACACAGCTTCAATATCGAATCTGATCATACAATTTCCCATTTAATATAATGTAATTTCTTACTTAATTTAAATATTTGTATCTTCAAAAAGAATATTGTTCATGAGTTTTATTATTTAAATTTATTTTCAGTTACATTCTTGTAATAAATATAATTGTTAGCACAGACAAAGTTTTGTCGCTTTATAATATTATAAAGCTTTACCAACTTCTCTTTGAAAAATATTCTGTGATTCGGACATTGTTATTCGTATTTTTACTAATAATAAAAGTGCGTTCCCATAGCTTGCTTGAGCTTTAAAGCGAAGCTAGAGCTTTGTGGCGAAGCTTGAGCTTTAAAGCAAAATCGTGAAACAGGCGAGATTTTTCAAGCCAAGTTTTTCTTGGACCTATCCCATAGTTCTCGCAAGAAGTCATATCTCGCGTGAAATCGCATGTGTTAGTTGAATAAATATGGAAACCATTGATGATAATAAAACCATTTTCTTATTACGAAGAAGAACTATTATTTTAAAATTGCTTTTTACCATTACTGAAGTGCGTCGTGAGTGCAAAAGCAGACAGAAACTTGACTCCGATGCTTGCATCCAATTTCTTGAGCTAAATTTTCGGGCACAGCCGAAGGCATAAAACCAAGAGAACCAATGCGCCTACAATAACTTTCATAAACCTGGATGGTGCTGTACTAAATGATGCTAATGATATTGCAAATTCCTTTTCTCTCTTCTTTAGCACGAATTGGAACAGTCACAATTTTGACTCTACAGTCATCCATAGTAAATTCGATACTACTTTCATGCCTTCACCTCTTGGGACCTTTCATCTAACATCTATTAATGAGCTTGATATACTCCATTCCATAAGGTGATTGAGCGCCAAAAGTCGCTCAGACTCCACTGACATTCCTGCGCTTGTGTTCAAGGGATTATCTACTGCTCTTCTGTCACCCCTACAGCATATTTTTTCCCTCTGTCTAAATCAAGGAATTTATCCTGACATCTGGAAAACTAGCATTGTGATTTCCGTGCACAAGAATGGAGCTACCTGAGCTATCAACAACTAATGACCCTTATCCATTCTTCCAGCTCTCGCCAAAGTATTTGATACTTTTCTTCACAGGCACATACTAGCTGACGTTGCTTCCTCCATATCTCAAAAGCGCCGATCTGTTGAAACCAACTTATTTAGCTTCACCGACTATGTATTCACTAGTATCGATCACAACTTGATGCAATATTTATTGATTTCAGAAAAGCTTTTGACTCAGTCAATCATGTTTGTCTACTACACAAACTTGCCTCTACCGGCTTTGCTGATTCGACTCTAAAGCTACTTAATCGTCGATCGGTTGTTAACTTCAATGGCTGCCTCTCCACTCCCTACTATCCTACAGCTGGGGTACCTCAAGGATCTGTCTTGGCTCCTATTCTGTTTTCCATCTTTGTTTCTGATCTCCCTTCTCTCCTCTCAGACGTGGAAGTTCTTTTCTATGCTGATAACCTCAAACTTTTCACTAAGGTCTCGTCCCTTGAAGATATACAGCGTCTACAGCATGCCCTAAATCTAGCCTTAACCTGGTGGAACAATAATCATCTATTTGTTAACACTGAAAAGACATTCTTTATGACATTCATGAACAAAACTAACCCCTTGAATTCGTGTCATTTTATCAACATTAGAGAGGTGCAGCAAACCAAACGTGTTGCATGGCAATGACGTGAGCGCAGGAATGACGTAAACCTAAGTCGAGGCTTCACGTCCGCTCCACGCTGCCTCACGTCGACGTGAGGTAAAAAAGTCTGAACTAATGACGTCTCCACGTTAAATCATGGCGAATTCAACGCCTAGTCTGATACGTTCACGTTTGCCATTCCCTATGTTTTTATTTATAAAACGAACAAATGAAATGCTATGTTATTTTGCACACGTGTTCTTTAGACTTGCATCTATATGATAATTGAGTAATTGTTTTTGTACAAACAATATTTAGAATATAAGATCAGAAATGTACGATATCGTAATAGTAAGGAACTTTCAAAATACACGCATGAAGCAAGAACCGGATGCGAATATTTGTGTTCTGCGCATGCGTAATAAGAACATATGATGTCATACGTATGTGACGCCATTTGGACTCGTAAAGGGAAGTAACGCTTTGCTGAAGCAGATTTTCGAGGCCATCGCCTGTGTGGACGTGAACTTGGATGATGTCACTCATTTTTGCGTTCACGTTCACGCTTTGCTGAATCTCTCTAATGTACCGCTTGCTCGCCGTGATCGAATGCGTGACCTGGGTCTAAAGGTGTGTTCCCATAGCTTGCTAGAGCTTTAAAGCGAAGCTTGAGCTTTGAAGCAAATTCTACTTGGTAGAAAATTGCAGCAGGAAATTGCGAGCTTTTAAAGCAAAGCTAGTTTTGAAGGTATCCCATAGCTAATGTGTCTCGCGAGAAATTGCAGGCGGGAATTCAAAAACGCATGGCACCTCTCAATGCACGAAAACGTTTGTTGTTAATTTTCCAGAGAATGAGTTTAATTTTAAGAAGCTATTGATAGTTAATCTTAAAAGTATTTTATTAAAACGATAACATATTTCCAAATTAGCAATACGTGATATTTATTTTTATTTTCGCTGATTCTACAATAAATAGAATAAATAAAATAAAATAAAACAAAAACCAATTAAATTTAAATAAACAGAGCTATTAGTTAATTAATTAATCAAATAAACCTAAGTAATAAATAAAGTAAAAAATACAAAAATTGATAAAATAAAATGAGTAAAATAACAATTAAATAAATTTAATAAATTCAATATAATTCATGAATAAAAACTGTAAATGTTTATTATAAAAAATGAATAAAATGAAATAAATTGAAAATAACAATAAATATAAAATAACAATTTAAAAGTTATATAAAATAAACTCAATCAAATATAATAAAATAAACTAATAAATAATAAATAAATTTAAATAAATAAATTAAATAAAATAAATAAAAAATAAATAATCAATAAATTTATTAATAAAAAAATTTAAACCATACTACAATGTTCACACAATACCGATCCCATGTACGCACCCTTTGCAATCATCAGGGAAAGGCGTTTAGTGCTCATGCGTCTCAGTCATATCTTTTTCAAGCTGCTTGTAGCTTTAAAATCAAACTGACCTAGATATCCGCTTGAAGCTAAAAGCAGCTTGAAATTCCTCGCGCTATAAGCAACTGGATTCTCGGTTGCTTTTCACTCAGCACATTGACAATCTCCGCAAGCGTGCCTATGGCTCTCTGGGCTTCATCCTGCGCAACTGCTGCTCCTTCAAATCCCCGGCTACATTCCTTCATCTTTACAAGAGTCTTGTCTTGCCACTATTAATGTATTGCTGCATAGTTTGGAATGGAGGTGCTGCATCTCACCTTTATAGACTTGAGAATGTTCAGCGCACCTTCTTGTCTCGTCGCTTTCCAGACCGCAATGATCTTTCTTTCATCTCGCTTGAGCAACTGAGAAATCAATATGATCTCAGATGTCTGCATCGTATTGTGCACAACAAATTTAATTGCAATTTCATCTCGAAGATCTATTTCGTGGTGCCCAATCTACGAGTGCATCACCAACAACAAACCACGTTCCAGCCACCGCTACCTCGACTTACGCAGTCTCTTCGCTCTCCATTATTTAGGATCCAGGAACCGTACCAACAGGCATCTAGATCACAGTGACATCTTTTGACATTTACTGCTTAAACGCTTCTAGAACTATCAACATTACACACTTAATGTTATCTTGTTGTACGCTTTGTAACAGACGTGTACAGCTCTATCTCATCTTTATTGGCCTACCATTCTCTAAGAGTGAAGGCCTTTGTTTCGTTTCAGAAACTCAAATTTTTTTTTTTGCTGAAATTGACTTAAAAACTCATGATTCGTAAAAATATGTTGAAATTTTGAATAAAACATTTTCCGTCTGTATGTATGTGACCAATTTTGTGCAGCTAAGTCCTCTGATACGGCAAATAGCCGAACCAAATAAAAATTATGCTTACTTAGGGGGCTCCTTAAATTGTACGTTAGCGTATATTTTATGTCAATTGGGTAAGCCTTTTTCGAGATATTAATTATTTTCTAAAAATTTAAAAATGGCTGTAATGAACCAAACTCAATAAACTCGACATGTACGCACTCCTCTCATTAAGGCGATTTTTTTTTTTTTTTGTAAATGACTTGTTTGGCTGTGATGAGCCGTTTTGGAGTTATTTACTATCGCCTCCCTCCCCACCCGTCAATTTAAAAAAATTTTTTTTTTATTTTTTATTTTATTTATTTTTTTCTGGAAATTCAGACACTTGGGTTCTTAAACTATACATTGACCATTTTTTATGGAAATGGGCTAAGCCTTTTTAGAGAAATAATTTTTTTTTGAAAAAAATGAAGAAATGGCAGAAACATTCATTTCAAAGCTCCAAACAAAATATAAACGGCATGAAGGGTTTCTCTTTTTGAAAAATACAATTTTCTTTTCGACGTGGATTACGTCTTACGTTTCGATACTGAGATGCCACGCTTAAATCGTGAATGTCACGAAAAGTGTTGATCACGAAAACCTTAATAACGTCAAAACTATTAATGATAGAAAAATGAATGATATTGCATTCGATAGTATGAAAAACAAAGCATGCTTTAGACTTTGACCGATTTCATGCTGACGTCATCGGCTAATGCAATCGAAGTACAAAGTTGAGTCCGAAAATCTGCTCTCTGGCGGAGTTTAATTTAGTCTAGCTCCGGCTTCCTTTGTGATAGCACGACATTTTTGGTGTCATTTGTTTTGACGTAGAACTACGTCTATCAGGGGTGCAGCCGAGGAAAAATTCAGACGCGATTTTTCGTTCAAAAAGTGATGTACATATCTCAGCCTATATCTTTCTATCACTATATCCTACAACTATGGTCATTATCTCGTTGGAAAGAGGAAGGTTGAGTCTTGAATAATAAGCCAAAATTTCACCAAATGAGCCATTGGGTCAAAGGTTACAGCAAGTTAAAGTTAAGTGAATTTTATGCTCGCCATCGTAATAACGGAGTGGCGCTGCTGCAGCATATACGTGTGCGGCGTGTATTGGAACTAATTGGAGCTAACCATGGCCTACGAGAAAAGGCCTGTGCATTTAATATAAAGAAGGCCTGTGCATTAGGTATAAAAACATGGAAACACGAGCGTTTTAAGATAATATCATGAAATCCTGTCATCTGCCGGCGAAATCAGTACATCATTTATATAAAATCAGCGGCGGTGGTCGTTGTCACAACAAAGAAAAAATCTAACAATGAGTTATCTAACAATGGGTTATTTCCCGATTATACAAACGGGTGGGTTCGCTTCCAGTTTTCTATTAAAAATATGTTGTAAAATAATAAAATATATATTAATTTAAGCAGATTAATTATTTTAAGAAATTAACTTTGAAGTTTTGTTCAAACATGTTGGCCTTTAATTTAGTTTAATTTAGTTTACTTTATATACTAAATTTTTTTAATTTTGTTATTTTTTTCTCCAAAAAAATACACACTAACGGTAACCAATAATAACATACAGTAGTAGTTCTACGCCTTAAAAACCCGCGGCTTTGGCAGTCACCAGAGCCTCCGTCAATTTTTTATTGTTTTGCGCTTTATAAAACAGCTTAAAAATTAAACAGCAGTAATTAATAGTATCTGTGATATCGGCCTTCGAATTGTGGAAATTTTGCAAAAATTACAGAATTTCCAAGTTTATGCATAATAAACGCCAGAAAAATTATAGAAAACATTCACAGGTAAACAGATTTAGAGATGGGGAATCCATGAAGACCTAGATGTTCGATGTTGAACGTCTACGGGCTCAGCAGGAACGACTGAAAGTTGAGTCGTGGTGCCGCCAAAGTGAACAATGGCCCGATACGAATGCGCCAATAACTTCCACTGCTCAGTTCGACGCAAATAACATATCTGATAATATAAACGTTTCAACACCGAGTGATAAAATTCAACCCTTGGAGGTCTATAATGAGCCTTAACCGTCAACATAATCATCAGCAGCATCTTCATCAAATGCGATTTATGTAGAATCGCATTCTTAAAAGACCATTAAAAAGTAGAATAGGAATGTCTGTAAAACCCACTCTCTATCTCTTTGTCTTCATCGATACGATTGGGTTCAAAACTTTAAAAGTTCAACTCTTTCAGGGCCTCTGTCTCCTAAACGGTTGGATCAATTGAAAAAACACCAAGAATAAAACATTTGTCGAATATTGTGTACAATCTGAATATACCATTAAATATAGAGGTTACTAATTAAGATTTCAAAGTTACCCCCTCCCCCCAGCCCCCCTCACAAATAGTCGACTCCAAACTGTCGGGGGAGCAGTGTGGTTTCCAACCTGGCCGAAGCACGACGGATCACATCTTTGCTCTAAGGCAAATCTTTGAGAAATCTTGGGAGTATGCAAAAGAGGTCTACGCTTGCTTTGTGGATCTCGAAAAAGCATATGACAGAGTTCCTCGGGAGAAGCTCTGGCAAGTGTTGCAAGAGTATGGAGTGGATGGGCAATTACTGGTTGCTATCATGTCTCTGTACGAAAGCTCTGAGATGTGTGTCCGGATAAATGGCATTAAGTCAAGACCGTTCACCGTGGGTGTTGGACTCCGCCAAGGGTGCGTACTGTCGCCCATCTTGTTCATTATCTTTATGGACTGGATAGACAGGGGCAGCCGAGGCGATGAGCGTGTTTGTGTGGGCGACTGCCTGGTGGAGAGGTTGCTCTTTGCGGACGACCTTGTCCTGCTTGGGTCTTCTCGCACGAACCTTCAGCATGCACTAGACCGGTTTGCAGCCAAATGTGAAGAAGCTGGGATGAAGATCAGTGTGGCTAAAACCGAAGTTCTGGTTCTTTCAAGACAGCCTGCTCAGTGCGCTCTCCATGTTAGGGGAGCCTCATTGAGACAGGTGGAGAAGTTCAAGTATCTCGGGATTGCATTCACGAGTGATGGACGGCAGGAGAAAGAATTGGATGCTCGGATCGGTGCAGCAAGCTGTGTCAGACGTGAACTGTGGCGATCCGTGGTAACGAAACGCGAGCTGGGTAACAAAGCCAAGCTCTCCGTCTTCAAATCTATCTTTGTCCCCATTCTCACCTATGGTCATGAGGCTTGGGTAATGACCGAAAGAGTGCGATCGCGGGTACAAGCGGCCGAAATGAGATTCCTGAGAGGTGTGGCAGGTGTTACCCTACTAGATAGAGTGTACAGCAGCACAATAAGGGAATCTTTAGGTGTTGAGCCGCTACTTCTCCGCATTGAGAGATCTCAGTTGCGCTGGTATGGCCACGTGATACGGATGCCGCAAACTGGTCTTTTTAGGCAGTTGTTATTTTACAAGCCGGTGGGTAAGAAACCAAGGGGTCGGCCTAGAACCAGGTGGCTAGACTACATGGAGAATCTGGGTTCGAGTCGCTTGGATATTACCAGGGAGGACATGCACCTGATGGCGGAAGATCGCGATCGCTGGAGATCCTCCATAGGGCTGCTGCCCCCGCGACCTTAACGGATAAGCAGGTTTGAAAAGTAAGTAAGTATAAATGTATTTTTCCTTCACTGCTAAAGCTCCTCCTTGGAATGTTTACAAGATTTTATATTTACTGCAGTTGTGCCATCTTATTTCTTGTTAGGAGCTTTAGCATAAAAGCCACTTATAAGAATGCGCCCTTGGTCTGTACGTTTATCCGGCCGTCCGTCTGGCCGTCCGCCGTTTGCACGATAACTTGAAAACGAATTAACTTTTTCAAATTCTGTTTTCAGAAACATGACCACCAACTTTTCAGAATTTTTCGTGGACCCCTTCAAGTCGAATTCACGTGCTAAAACAGTGAGTGTAAAATATACAAAGCTAATGGCATGTCATATAACAATCGATTTATCAAGAAGGAATAGATTGTTACTTTCTGTTCATCTTTTAAGCATTACTGACATCGGTGCGCGCACGTGAAATCGCTTTGTCGACGCGCGATTGCTCAAGTGCTCATCTTATATATAAAATGCTAAATCCTCCTGCTCCATGCCCGTTTCCATAGTGACGAGCAACAATACAAGTTTCATTGTTTCCAACAAATGAAAAAACACTGATTGTGATTAAAATTAAAATTATTTTTAATTTTTAATAATAAATAATAACATTCAAATAAAATTTTGAAATTGATTAACAATTCAAGTCACAAGTACGTAACATTAGTTTTTAAATTTAAAAAATCAAAAGTACATAACATTTTTTCTCATTTTTTTATATTCATTAGATGTGTATAATTAATTTTTTTAGTTTTAAAATATAGTGATCGTGCTCCACTAAATGGTCTGCCGAGGAAATAGAGCAATGAGGGAGGTAAAAAAAAAAGAAAAAAAAAGCGCCTGACGAGCCATTTTCACTGAAGAGCAAAGTTTACAACTAAGAGTGTTTTTGTGTTAGTTTTTAACTGTCAAATTGACATTAGTGACTTTGTCCCATTGTAATAGGACACGTTTTGTTAGTGTCGCTCTCATGTTAACAGTGACTCTTTTTACTATTCGCAATACTGTTAATTATCGCAGTCCTGCCAATTATCACAATCCTGTCAAAGATGAAATTTTTTAAAAATGGAATCGAACTTGCAGTTTCCAGAATTGCAGTAACCATCGTACGCCGGGCTTTCGAATAAAATCAAAAGCAATAACATTATTTATTGGATGCTCGAATCGGTGCAGCAATGTGTGTCTGACGCGAACTGTGGTGAACCGTTATAAAAAATTTGAGCTAAGAAAGAAACCCAAGCTGTCTGTTTTCAAATCTTTGTCGAAATAACGCCGAAATGAGATTCTGAGAGGTGGGACAGGTGTTCTCTACTAGATAATGTTCAGCATCACAATAAGGCAGTCTTTAGCTGCTGAACTGCTACTTCTCCTCATTGAGAGGTCTCACTTGCATTAGTTTGGCCACATGTACGGATGCCGCAAAACGTCTTCTTAGGCAGTTGCTATTTTCCAAGTCGGTGGTTGTGGGGGGGGGGGGGGGCCAAAAAAACTAAATCTTGGTTATAACCCCAAAAGAAAAAAAAATCATAGATCAGGTGACCATGGAGGCCGCGGAAGAAGAGAAGTATGTCTCATAAGAGACCAGGGGGTCGGTCTAGAACTATATGGCGAGATTACATTGATCATCCGGGTTCGAGTCGCTTGGGTATTACCATTGAGGACATCCACCTGATGGCGAAAAATCTCGAGCGCTGCCCCGAGAGTTAACGAAAAAGCAGGTTTGAAAATTAAGTAAATATTTTTATTTATAATTGGCAGTCCTATCAATTATCACAGTCCTTTCACAGGCAAAATTTACGATTAAAATGGAATTTACAGATTCGCCTGTTGTGGCACCGTCGTATGACGGGCTTTAATACTAGTAATCTATATTATTCAGTAGCGAAAGAATGGAACTACTTATTGGTTTTATAATGTTTTAACTGTGTACCCCTTCATAATTTCTACATTTTTTGAGATTGAAGATTGGAATTTGGAATGTAGCTTACAATTCTTCGATAACAATTTGTGTTTTATGATATTGGTTACGGATTCAATGTGTTTGCCTTCTCTGGCAATACAAATTGCTGCTCGACGGCACATGTGTACCATTCGTCACGCAAAACAATTATTAGTTTCATAAAAAAATGTAACACAAACTTTGGGTCACCCGGTATTATTAAGTAGCGGAAGAATGGAGCTGATTATTGGTTTCATAATGTCAGTCCGTCCCTTTCACAATTTCTACATTTTTTGAGATACTGTAGAAGGTTGAAATTCGAATATAGCTTCCTATGGGCACGTCCATCTGCACTATTTAGTTTGGTTTTGATCGATACACAGGGATCGGAATTACGAGGGTGAGATTCAGAGAAGACAACATATCTATGTGCTATTTAGGTATGTAAAGGCGTGAAATTCAGTATTCAGATTCCTGTAGGCAAGTTCTATATTACTATGAATTTTAGGCCCACTTGTTCTATCGGATTTGCGGGGGTGGCAGTCACTTGGTCCTTAGAACTATGGCAACATATGGCATGTGATATATCATACGAAATGATGAGAAAGGAAAGAAAACACGAGCATTTTTACATTTTATACATATTAAGTTCGAGAAAATTAATTTTTTGATTAAAAAAGTTGGAGAAGAGGAAAAAAAGTGAAGATAAAGAGGTAAAAAGAGATGACTGCATGACCTGCTACTTGCCTTACCCTACTCGAAGGGGGGGGGGGTAATTTCTTTTTAATAAATGTATAAATGTATTTTTGTTTCACTGCTAAAGCTCCTCCTTGGAATGTTTACAAGATTTTATTTATTTTCGGCAATGCGGATGTTATTTCTCAAAAGTTGGCAACACTAGCGTGTAGTGCAGACCAGGTGGATGAAACTCGTAGCTTTTTGTGAGCTTTCAAGATGGAGATAGTAGCTGGTATGCATCACTGGCGTTAGTATGCATCAGGGACTTAGGTGACAGCCCAAAGGGGCTTTCCATATTCTTTTGCAATTTTAATTTTGTTTTTTAATTAATAAAGTCTATAAATATTTAAAATTTTAAAACATTTGAAAAGTGCAGCAGGAAAATAAAAGCCTGAAGTATAAAAGTTTGAAGCCTGAAATCTACTACTGTAGCCAAAGTACAGTACTTCACATTTAATAACACATCAAGTAAAAATTTTAAATTTTAATGCTGATTATGAAATTGAAAAACGATATTGAAAAACTTGTATAAGCGACACCATATTGAAAAAAAAATGGCAAGCGACACCATAAAGGAATGTTTAATCGCTGTCGACAGGATTCGAACCTGTGCGGGGATAC
>JAHWFO010036886.1:1372742-1388405 GCA_023313115.1 Rhysida immarginata
AATTGTGTCTACAATTTACATTGTTATATTTCAGCAATTTAATGTTCTTTAAACACATTCATTCATCACTCAACTTTTCATCTTATCCGAGGTATTCCAGATTTACTGGGATTCGAATTGTTACATTCTCCACATTTCGTTCTGTTTCATACTTGGTGAACGCGTGAAACAACTTTCGTTGAAAATTCCTCAAAGAATAGACCATTTTATCACTCGATGGATCTCACAGATTCCTGTTTATGACGCATCGCATTTGAATGCTCTGATTGCTTTGCCAAGATTTCGGAAAGTAGCGAAAAATTGTTCTTCGCCGTTATTATCCGGAGGATGACGAGCGTATCGACGACACGGGCTCCAGCTTCTTGGACACGCTGGTCAGCAGACATGATTTCTCGTTCAGTTCTCTCATTTTACATGTTTATACGTCACAGCACTTGGATCCTTGTAAATTAAATTTTGTTATATGATCACACCACAGCCTCCGATTGGCCAAGGATGCTTAAAGGAGCGCGAGGCCAACAACCTGAACCTGGCGCCATCCTGCGACGCATCAATGAAATATATTTCATCATCCGATGAAGAGAAAGAAAATTCCTAAACGTTTTTCACAAATATAATATCAACGATTTAAATAATAAAATAGATATTCGTAAAGAATAATTATTTCTAAAAGATTCGTTGCAGACTCCATGCCGCATTGAAATTTCTGATAGTAATATTATAGATGACGATAATCAAACTTGATCATACATACACTGGAAAGTTATTAATTAAAATCAACTTTGGTATTACACTTTTCTATGGAATTACGAGCACGTAAAATATGCTCAGACAGCTGCTTTTTAATACCATCCAGCAAGTTTCCCGTCCAATATATCGAAATAGCTCACATATAAGGATATACCAGGTACACCAGTGAATAGCTCACATGCATAAATGGTAACACGTAAAACTCTATAAGAACGATATTATTTTCGAGAACATTGACTTGAAGAAATTTTTATTATCAGGAACCACATTAATTTTCTACAATCATCTTTTTTTTTTTAAATACGGATAAAAGATAAAACCGAGATACTGATAAAAAGAAGAAAATAAGTCAAGATACTTAAAAAATTAAAACACAAGAAGGAATGACCATAAACAATTTAATATTGAGTGCAGGAGTTTACACTTAAAGCAGCTAAAAAAATGTAAAAGAAGAAGATAAATTTTATAAGAAATTACGCATGTTGTTATGCATGTTAGTGAGATGTGATTGTTTCATACGGTTACAAAGCTTTCTAATGATTATGCCAGGAATATTTCATTGTCATTTTAAAATTGCTTCTAAAATTGACTTTATCCAGTCGTACACAAACAAATAGTCACAAAAGAAGACAAGCCGTGGTAGTAGTAAGGAATTGGTAAGAAGTCTCAAAATAAAATAACAAGAATAGCACTATTGGAATGAGAATGTTAGAACTGAAAAATAATGAATAAGGTAATAGCTAGGAATTTTAATAAATTACATTATTGTATTCTCAGTCATTGTTCGATTAATTTTTATTACGAAACAATTGCGTTATCGTGTTCTGATTCTCTTTACCGTGAACGCGAAAGGAAAATTCTTCTAGAGAATCCCACTATTGATGGAAATAGCATTCAGTGCATTTTTGCAAAATGGCAAGAGCACTTAATGTAATAAGAGAATTCTGGGATGTCGGTTTTTAAATAGTGAAGTCTAAGCGATAATGATGACAAACTGTAAGCCAGTTGGAATGCTTATTTTCCGGAGAATTTATTTTAGATTGATGAATTTATTGCCAATTTCCAGTAAAAAATGTTTCGTAGAAGATGAATAAAGGAAACAAATTTTATTTAGCGGAAAATCGATTGGATGATAGTGTTGATGTATATCTTTAATGAATTCTTTTATTTTTGTTTTTAATTTCTACTTTATTTATTTTAAGTGCCTCTTCAAATAAAATTTAATAGTTCCCTAATTACCTATAAAAATTGTCATAAAGCACTTCAATGCTAATTTCATTTTTTATTTTTATTTTTGAATTTTTTTTTTTAATTGCATCGGTTTTCCTTTTACATTTGCCGGGTGGTTGAGTATGAATTCCCTTTTCACGTGACCTCGTTAAAACAAGGTGCCTCTAAAATAAATGGCTAGTCTAGCACCTCGGTGTATTACTTCTCCTTTTCATTGAGCAAACACCAATTCCATTCCCAGTGGGCTCACAAATGTTGTCTCGATGGTCAGAAGAGGCCACTAGGTCAATAACTCAACGCAATATTTTGGCTACAATAATACGTCTAGAGAGACATCTATTCGCTCTTCATAGGTCTCAAACCCTTCACTAAAGAAACCTAACCTTCCTTATCAAAAAAGAGCTTTTCATATAGCTAAAGGCAAAAGAAAAAAAATCAAGTTTACAGGGAATGAAGCAAATGAACCCTATTAGCAAAATTAACATTGGGCTGATGAAAACTCAAAGTATCCTCTTAATAGTTTTTCTTTAAAAGTAAACCACCACGGGAAGATTCAGGTGTCATTCACGGTGTTTCTCTTGTGTGAGAAAATTTCATCGATTCATTCTTATCTGGAAAGAGGAAATTGAAAGAAACAGAGCAAGAAAAGTTCATAAGTTTTTCAAAAAGAAGGAGGAAAATCGGAATTGAAGGGAAGAAACGAGAAAAATTGAAAAGAGGTCAGCAGCGAATTCAAATACGTACATCAAAGAGTTTTGTTTGTTTGTTTTAAATACTTCTCTTTCTACCATCCATTTAACATTTGCAATAATAAAGGAAAGACTACTGATCTCATAATGAGATTTAGGCATCACTGTTTTCCCCAAAGAAAAAAATGATGATTTACTGTGGTTGAATGTAATTGAAAATGTTTAACTATATTGACCTTTTTTGATACATTTCTCACTGGCAAACTTTCAATAAGAATTTGAAATTTATTTTTCTTCAACACAGAATCTTATGTCTGCTTAATTCAAGTTTCTTCGAAATCTGCATCTTAAGCATGACCTTTATATCTTCATCTTTATTCATACCGTGATATCAGAGTGCTTAAACGTGGCGAGACCTTAGGTCTATTCTTTCTTACACTATAAATATGAAAAGAATTCCTAAGTTATGGCTTAATCGAGCCTAAGTTTTGCGCCTAAATCGCACATGTCAAAAAAATAGAGCAATGAACCTGACGACGTGCTTCACCTTGGATCGACACGAATTCAGGTAGAAAAATAATGATTTTAATATGGAATAGAAATGACGAGGGCAAAAAAAAAATTAAAAATCAGTGCTCATGGTTTACTTCAGCGCGTCCTGTATGATAAAGGGATTCATCTTGATCAGTGCTGCTAATTGACAAAATAGGAACAAGTCCTCAATTCATATATCCAATGTTAAATTGGTCATTGGGAATATTCTTATCGGCAAGGTCCTCCTTGTCCCCTTAATATTCCAAGAAATAAAAAAAAACAGGATGTAAACCTCGTTCTACATAGATTTAACCTTAGAGTGTATTATCACTAACCTTATAGTGTATTATTTAAGTATAAATATGTCTGTAAGTATATGTTAAAAAAAATCTACAAACAGAATAATACGTTCATTTAACCTGCAAAGTATCGCGTATAGAAAAAATAATAATAAAAGAGAAATTAACGGTAGTTAATTATGTCTACATTCCACATGAAAAACTTCTAATTTAAAGGCTAATCGATTTCAAGCATTGGTTTAAGGTTGAGGAATTTCTGTGCCGATAGCAAGGTGGCACCACTTAGCAAAGCGAAATCGGTAGAAAGATTTATTTGCCAACACTAGAAAGTAAGTTTTTTAATTTAAACATTTAAGTTGAATGCGTGATACAAAATTAGATTTAACTTGTTTTATAATGCTGTATTGCCAATTTAAAATACCAGAATTCATAGGAACAGAATATCAGCTAAATTATTATTATCATTTGGAAATGAATCATTAAAAGTAAGGACAACGAAAATCCCATGCAAGAACGTGTGCTGATGGTTTAAATTATTTATTATTAATGAAAAACAAATCACAAATTTTGATTTGAGAAGGCTCAAAGACGTATTGCTTTAACAGTTTAACGTATTGCTTTAATTTTTCTCTTTCAGATGACATTGCAAGATGATTATTAAAACATTTGATGTACTTCTGTGTCTAAAACGCTTAAATTCATTATGACACCACAGGCTATTCTCAATTCTTCAAGAAATTTAAATAGTTTCATATCGGTGGATGGTTGGAAATTTAAATAGTTTCAAACATTTTAAATAGTTTCATTTACACAGGTTTTTGTGTCCGGGTAGTCTCTGCAGGAAAGTCTTAACATCAAAGTCAGAATAAAAAATATTCTCTCTCTCTCTCTCTCTCTCTCTCTCTCTCACTCTCTCTCTCTCTGCGTGTGTGGCAACAACGAACTAACTTTACAATGATCTGGACCAATTATTTTCTTTGAGTTGGTGACAATAATAAAAACAATATAGACAGTATTGTTAAGTCAAACAAATAAATGATACCTGTTTGCTAAATTAAATTAAAGGGGTCTTAATTTTTTTAAGAATTATAATATGTAATTTTTCAATTATTTTTAATATTTAAGAACAAAAACTTTTTGGAATATAAATTTCTTCGTGGGTGAATGGTGGGTAAATTCAAATAAACAAGAAATCTATTTTTCTAAACTAAATGAACTAGTTTATTATTAGAAAAATTTTGGAATCTGTGTGTGTCAGCAATGACCTGGTTCAACAATAATTCACTAATTATTTACTTTGAATGGATGACAATACTAAAACAATATTCAGAGATATTACTTATTCTTAAAGTCAAATAAGTAATATCTGTTTGCGAAATTAAATAAAGGGATCATAAAATTTTCCAAGACTATAGTATTTAATTTTCAATTATTCTCAATATTTGAAAACACAAAATTATTGGAGTAATAATTCCCTAGCGGGAGGATGTTCAGTAAATTCAAATAAATTTTAAACAGAAATGAACTAAAATTTAAAATAACAAAATAATTAATAATCATAATTGTTTAAATGAATTAATATACAACATTGAATTCCAGTAAATCATTTTATTTACAAAAATATGCGCTTCCTCTTTTTTATATTAATGTTATAAATCCAAACTCGCTATATAAACAATTTTCACTGAATAAAAGTACAGCATTCTATCATTATATGTCTACGTTAAAAAAAGATTGCATCGAGCTTCAAAAAATAAACTAAATAATTTTAAAGAAAGGACTATAGATAGCGAGCATCGACAAATGTAAGAGACATGTGCATTTACATTAATATAATTGATATCGGAAAAACTATATACAAGAAAAAAAAAAAAGAAATCGATTAAAGGGGCAACTGGTGGCTGTTGTCTTACCTGAACCGACGAGAACCGTTAGCGTCAAATAGGCGAATGTCACAGAGCACCTCATTGTTGACGGCTCCACTAAGACAGCAGCGCAAATGAGAACCGGTGGCTCCGCCCCCTGCGCCTTTATCAGGTCGCTCGCGGGGACTTGCGCATGCGCTGCCACGAGCCCTTGCCCGATCGCCTCGAGGGGGGAAAATCTTCAAGTAGCTTGACGATGCTATTAAAAAATGGACAACGGAGGCAAACAAACGGCAGTAACAGCGGACAACTTCGACCGTGACAAGGCAGTCGTGCTGCGGTGAAAAAGTAACGGACGACACAACGGGTGGTCGAACGAAGAAGGTCGCATCCTTTCCTCATCATCTTCAAGTGTTCTTTCAATGACTATGAGTCAAAGAAGAAAGTATGAATGAACTTTATTCTTACTAAATAATCATATTATTATAAGAAGAACTATTCTATGCAACACAAACTAAGAATATGCACAATACTGACATTATTTGTTTCTGATTCCCGAAAAATCATTATTCAAAGAAAGATAATGATTTCAAAAAGATATGTTCGCATTTAATAAAGAAATTTAAACGTAATTATATTTCAACACGTAGCGCTCATACTTTTATTTCCAAAGTATTTTAAGATGTGTGTGAGTTTGTGTATCCGGTTTACTTGACTGTCAGTCACACCAAAAAATTCTTTAAAAGAACAATGCAGTTTTTGTAATTTGTGTGAACACCAATCTCGTGACGTTCTATTTATTAAGTGTCATTGTTTTGAAGTGAATCCAAATCAAAATAGTAAGTGGCATTAATCAATGCAAAACTCTTTAAGATAGTTGCTATATGCATGTAAATTTGATTAATTATTTCTTGGTTTTTAAACTTTATAGATTTTAGAAAAGGATAAGTCAATTTAGAATTTGGTTCAAATTTAAAGAAAGGAGGTGACTATTTCCCTTGTAGTATGTTGAGTTAACAACCATGTGAAGAGCTTAGAAATTAGTATTTTCCTCAAGTTTTCATCAGCAAAAAAGAATGCGAACTTTCCGGAAATGGCAATAGACCAGGTGTAAGTTGTAATGGGGCTCTACTCCAATTGTTGCTTCTTCATCACCGTTGTTAACAAGAAGACCCATGTGTAGGTCGGAGAATAAACTGCAACACTAAACAGCCGTAAAATAGATGAAAGAGATACAAATGGAAATGTGCACCAATTTTTTTCCTAGGGTAATCATGTGCCACAAGTTGGAATAAGACTGCCATGTTAATTATTCAGTGAGTTCGGATACCCATGGAGATTCTAAGTTTAGTGTCAAAATTACCTAGGGGAACCATCCTTATCAAATACATGCCAGATCGGCTATAGTTGCTATTTTATCAACGCAAAAAGAACTGCGAGACATTTTCCTTGATTATTATTTATCAGATAATAAAGGAGAAAATATGGTCATACTGGATAAAAAAGTAATAAAAGACCGTCTTTAAGAAAACCTATTACCTGAAGTGCCTTTCAAAGATTTCAAAATTATTATTTGTCTAATTTTTGCGAGAAATTGCAAAACTATTAAGTGATTAGGAAAGCCGAAGTAATTACTACATTGTCAGGTAAACGAAACATGGATACTTATCTTTTGTTATTCATACGTAAACACTTACGTTTGAAGATTTCCTTTCATACATGAATACGTGTAAAGAGTATGAAGACGAAACTTCACAAAGGACCATAAAAGCTGTAGCTACTCTATAAAAACTTGTTGCACAACAGAAATTCTCGACTGAAGCTGAATAATATGAAACTATTACCGTGCATCACATATACAGGGTGTTTCCCAACTTTAGGTCCAAATAACGACTCAAGGGGAACAGATTGAGGGAAAAGGAATATTGATTATTTGGTTTTAATGTCCCCTAATTCAGAATAAAAACATTTCGCGTCCCTGGGGGTGAAGGGGTAAATTTTGAAAATTTTAATTTTGTAGGGGTAGGGGTTAGACCCCATGTGTTATTTAGAAAGTTGTAGAGCATCATGTAAAACGTAGGTTTAGCAAAAAACCCGGTGAAAAAATGCTGGCTGTCCAAGCCAAGATGTTGTTCCTTTGCTGATGTGGCATGAGGTATTCTCTTGCTGTAAAGTCAACTGTGGTCTTCCAATTAATGGGCCAAATGGAATCAAATGTTCATTAAGGATGTTTCGCTATGCATTTGAATCCACTCGTCCTGAAATGAAAACAAGACCTGCCTTTCCTCCAAATCCAAAATACCACCGAGCCAATGCCAAAGTTCCTAGGAATTTAATGCAAGGTTCTTTACATAAATCGTGCCAATAATAGGAATTGCCGTCCGGTCCATCGAGATTGAACTACTTTTTGTCGGAAAACACAACGGTTTCCTGATCAGACGTCCAGGGCATAACTGTTTTTGCCCACTCCAAACGGAACACTTTAAGGCATGGCTAAGTTTTTGTATTGGGGTGTTGATTTTAATGAAAACGTCTCCATACGGTCTGTCTGGAGACACTTGGTTGTAGTTCAGACGCAATTTGTCTTATACAGTGTCCCTGAGTATTGGCTAAATGGAAACTCTTTCCTTGGATCCGTGCACTTAACACCTTCTTCCTTGCTTTTCGCTTAATCTTTTCGTAGTCATCACCTTTTTTAAACACATGATGGATGACTTTTTGAGATCTTCCTAACTTCTTCGCTATCTCTCTCTGAGAAAGTTCCTTGGCCACAGAATTGATAAAATTTTCTCATTTCCGATTCGTCCAACACAGATCTTTCTGGTATTTTTGTATATTCTTGTTGTAAGCTCTTATAACCTTCTGTTTCGTTCATAGAAGAATTATTTTGGAATAAGTAATGCAAATCAATCATTTATGAAAAGTTTAGTAAGATCCATTTCCTTTTTTGTTCAGTTATGGTGATTCCATAGATATGTGACAGCTAAAAATTTGAAAATGCTGATTGTGAAGCAAATAACAGGCATTTGAAATTGCTAATTGTGAAGCAAATAACAGGCATTTGAAATTGCTAATTGTGAAACAAAGTTTAGGTGAATTGTTTAGTGCTTCAATTGTACTGGCGTAAGTACACATTTATTTTGTTTTATATGTTATTATATTAGTTAATATATCAGAAAAATCAGGCTGATTCCTAAAATATATGAAGCATTTTATCATAATTTTGATTAATAACTGCAGGAGGTTGACATAGCTATGTTTAATTTCTTGATATTTTAAGGAAGTTGAGAGGATTTAACTTACACTGAATGATCATTTGATACATGTGATGATGATCATCTTGAACATCTTTATTTACATCTAGTGGTGCTATCTCTTGCCGTTATGTTAGCTAAAAAACACCGTGACATACTCTCCATCGACTGAGATCAGGATACTAGTATGTTCGCCTACTCCTTCTTCAAAACCTTAACATATTGACGAATGTTTCTGGCTACTTATCACGTGCTCGAACTCGACGTACTAATTCATCCAAGAGAAGCTGATAATGTAGTGCTTGTACGTTCATGTCGTCAAACCAGACGATAATGATAAACTCACTCGCTTTAATGGCATTTGCATTGGAGCTAGTAGTTGATTCACTTTTTCAAATAATAATTTTCTCACATATGTATTGGACTTAACCCCCTCTCCCAACATAAATCCTGGCTATGGAATGACATTTTGTCCAGGTTGTCAAATAGCTATGGGCGTTCATAGATCCGACAATCTTGTCAATGAACAAGATCAAATAACACAGGCCAACAAAAAATAACTTTTTAAAATCATCTTTAACGTTAAGAGCTGATTCTTATACGTTTTTTTATGCTAAATCCGTATCTGACCTTAGTTTTTTTCTATCACCCACAGATTTCTTGTTTTTCAATGAAACACTTTTAAATTATTCAGAGTTTGAGGCCTGATAACTTTCCTTGTGGCCCAAACATATAGATACTTTAACACTGCAGCCGCTTCTCTTCACACCCACTACTTTAATATTGAAGCCTCTGTGTGCATAACTTGGAAATGTGACGTAATAAATAAATCTAAAAGCAGATTCGGATTCAGCACACTAAAAACCAAAATAATAAGGCAAATTCATTCAAGATGATTTTTCTTGCTGGCCTGTGTAATGAGATAAATGCCCACACCATCACATATCACCGCCAAACGTCGCTGTTGCAACAACATACGCTCTTGCAACACAAAAGGACGATCATCCACTGGAAAAGGATATAGCGTGAATTTTCTCCCCTTTTCACCTCATTTCAGCTGCAAAGTCGTTCCTTGCACCAGGCAAGACACCGTTTCACGATGGCGGTCGTGACTTTTGTATCATAGGTAGAAGACTGATCGCTGTAACCTACAGCATGGAGCTCCCGACAACTTTCATATGCAGACAGTGGCCCTCCCTCTTCCCGGATTAGCGCTGCTGTGGTACGCAGTTTTTAATGGATCAATCTGATAAGATATCGGTCTTTATAGGTCAGAGTACGTGCTTTACCACCGCTCTGATATTGTGATTCCACTCCTGTAGCTTTCTTTTCAGTTAATCACCATCTTTAACAAGGGTGAACTTTAACAAGAAATATGGAAAATCTAGACATGCAAATTCATAGTAGCTATCATCCTTCAAACAGATCTCAGATCAATATTAGAACTATTGCTACTACTTTGTACGCGTATCTCAACATGACCAATCCCTTCAGTCCCTATTTTCAAAATCTCATATCTAATTTTGAGAGAAGCATAAATGGAATCAATAAAAATAATGAAAACACTTTTCCACATAGAAGTTTTAATGCAATACGTATGTATATTTCGATGACCAACTCCTCTTCTTCTGTATGGTAACGCAGAAACTAACCCATTGCGACGAGCGCAGAGAAAGACAGAGTCGCCGCAGCGGCACCGGCCAACAACAGGAGACCTCCAAAGATAGAGGGTAAATGTTTTGACTAATAATAATAAGAACAACAAAAAACACACGAGTCATTATATGCACAATTAGCACTCACAGTAAACCACCACTTTTTCAAAACATTTTGAAACCCGTCCTCCTCAAAACCCGTCCCCATTCTCGAAAAACTCGTCCCCATTCTCGAAAAACGCGTCCCCATTCTCGAAAAACGCGTCCCCCTACTCAAAACCTGTCTCCATCCTCGAAAACATGCCCTCTCTCCTGAAAGCCCGTCCCCATCTTTGAAACAACCCTCATTGCCAGCAAGCGTGCCACCGTCCCCATTCCCCGGCTGCCGCGCGGGGACAGCAAACAAGAGCGATAACAGATACAAAAGATAGCAATTAAAATATATAAAACAAAAGAAGCCATGATTAATTCAGCTATCTGTAGAAAAACAACCAGTTAATGACGTCCATGGCACCTATTGGGGAGGCTTATTGATGATTTCTAGGAATTCAGCAAGATTAAGTAATTTGGGCTGACTCATAGTGTGTAAAATTTTGAAGGCGTTCTTATCAAATTAGTGATTCGTTTTAGGATATGATCAGCTGTTTACGCAACAAGTTCTTGCTTTGGTCATTGTTACGTGTCACCACTGATTGGCTTTGTTGCCTTGTTGCCCAAAGGGATATATAGTAAGGGTATCGTCTTCTATGGCAGCAGTTGGTAGGGATTTTTGTTATCTTCACAGAACGCTGCGAGCGCTGATGTCGCCACTCAAGAGGTGAAAGGTGAAATGGTGTCCATTGTTGTGTCCAATGACGTATATTAAAGAGTTGTGTCCGTTTTTCATATACGTCATTGGTTGTGTCCGTTTTTCACATAACAATGAGTTGCCGAGTGCTCACGCCTGAGACGTTCATTATCGTGCACGTTGTTTGCGTTCGGTAAATTTTATTTGCAAATTTTGCTGATAATGACGGTAATTTGTTTACTGTAGGAAGCCAATCCAGTCGTGATGTCCTTAGCACCAAGCAGTTATGCCCTAATTTTCTTAACCTGTATTACAAAAAATTGCCGGTTTTTACCGAATTGAAATGTATTGAAAATGGAATTTTTGTTTTCTCATATTCAAGAAAGAATATGCTTTTGCTTTCCATAAATTAATTAATGGAAAACGAGCTTATGTTATAACACAAAAAAATTTTCTTTCCTATTTTCATCAATAATAGGTTTGGCGTGTAAAAAGCCTCACAGACTATTCTTTATTACTTTTAATAATAAAAAAAAAAGTTAATAAAACAAAACAAAACGTAAAACATTTTTAAAATTACAAACATTTTTATGGTTCCTAGGTCCTTTTAACCATTTGGATGGATGGATGGATTTTCAGCCCGCATCTCCCCTTTATCCAGGTATGAAAGGATGATGGTGAAAATAGACAAACACAAACATCCATGCCCTCGGCGGGATTCGAACCCGCGACTCGCTGATTACGAGAACGGAAAGACCTGCGCCTCAACGCTCTCGGCCACCAAGCCGGCTTTTAACCATTTTATTCCACGCGTTAAAGCATTTCTCTGCATTTAATGATTGCGTCATGTTTCCATGGAAATTAAAGAGCCAATCAGCGAGCTACAGCGGCGACATCAGCGTTCGCAGCGTTCTGTGAAGAAAACAAATTTCCTATAAGCCTACTTGTTTGGGAGATGACACCCTTACTATATATCCCTTTGCTTGTTGCCATAGTACAACTGAATCCTTGTTGTTTTTGTTGGTCCTTTTTGCGTTAAAGTCAGAACTGCTTAAGTTCTGCCATTTCTAGTATATCTTCGCATTTTATTTCGCATATCTTGCAATTTAACTCGCCTATCTCGCAATTTGTATCTATCTCGCATATCATCGTTGTAATCTCACATAGTAATTGTAATTTCGTTGTAATTTCGTCTTCTTGAGCTCAACGAAATCCTAACGCTGCGCAAGAGCTACCATAAACGCTCATCTCCCGCATCATCATTTTATGGTCCTTCGAGTCGGATATTTCGTCCGCCTTTCGAATCAGATAGCCCGCTTCGGATACTATATTTCGCCCGCACGGACATTTTATTTCGTCCAGTGTCGAATCTTTATTCGCCCACAATGCCAGTACGGAACTATCTCTTACTGAAACAAAGGAGAATTTCGTTATGCTCATGCATGAAATGCAACAAATTCAAGATGGAGCGTGCAAAATTCAGTATTCCAATACATTAGAAGCTCGACAACAGAAGAACTTTCTCGCTGTTTCTAAAACTAAAACTAATTAAAGATCTAAGAGGTAAAATTCTGACGTTATTAGATACACGTAATCTTTATAGCGCGCCCAAAAAATTTCGGCCCCTGAAAAGAATTTAGAAAGAGCGTTTTTCTTGCAGCGAGACGCGATTTCATCTGGCTCTCTGGTCTGTTTCTGGGGACGGGGGGGGGGTGCTTTGGAGAGTTTTTCGCTGAGGGGTTATTTCCCTTCCCGGGTCCTTTGAACGGACCACATAGGATTTCACTGACGTCCGTCGTTCCTGGCCTCAAGTTCCTTAGGATACCGCGCTCGGTTGATGATTATGGAGGTTACAGTGGCCCCCCTCCGAGTGAAAAATAAAAGGGGCCACATGACGCCCCGTCCTAGTTCGTTGGTTTTTGTGGGTCGAAATCACCGCGGCGAAAATACTTTTTGGGAACTCTTAGACTTTCTACTTGGAAATCTGGCCAGGCTTAAATCACTTTTAAATGTATACGAAATTATTTTGCTCGCGGTCAGGCGAGGTTCGCGTTTTTTTATGAATTTTATAATCATCATATTTAGGGTTTATGATTGATAGAAATATGATCAACAATGGTCGAATAATGATGATGTAACAATATATGACATTTCAGTTGTGAGGCTTTCTTTCTAGGAGGTGTTGCTATTGCCTACTTATACTATTCTTTCTTTTATTGTTACACTTTTGTTAGTGAAATTTTGTTTTTCACTTATTAATTTCTTTGAGCTCTGTATTATGGTCGACTTGTCTTGATCGAATGAAGCATAAGGGTTCCGATTGCTTTGCTTCAGCCAGGATCCTAATAATTGGCAGTTGGGCCCCGATGTGCGTTGTGGATGCACAGGGCTATCGCATAATGTGGCCCGAGCATGGTTATTAGGCATGGGAAATTGTAGGAAATTAATAACGAGGATTGGCAAAAGATTTTTATATTGGACTCAAAAACCGGTGAGGAACTTTGTTTAGATTTATGTTTTTTTATTGGTTCCCTCGTAGCCTTCCCCGCCGTTCTCCCTACCTAGGTTAGTTTTTTTGGGCTAAGTTTTTCTTTCTTTTGTTATTTCTTTGTATTTTGGCTCTTCTGTTTTGTTTTGCTTTTTTTTTTTTATTTATTTTGCTTCAGATGTAAAAACCGATTTTTTTTCAATCTCAACCACTATTCAAGACGGCTTCCTGTTTCCTCTGCTCGGTACGTCTTTCTTCACAATTTGAGTACCGTCGTTTGCGTTCCTTGTCAAGTCGCATATGTCGAACTGATGTTTATTTAGTGGTTCAGTTTGTGCTTCGCGGTCGTCAAGCCAGTTTTGGTCCTTCACTTCTAGCTTCTCTTGTGTAAAGCTTTTATTAAAACCGAACATCCTGCATAGATTGCTATGATTTCCTTTGTCTGTTTAATTGATATAATACGCATTTCATTTGACTTTTTGTTATCTTTTGGCTAAAATAATTTCTTTATTTCTTTTCAGTGCTTTTTGTCACGACATTTTCCGAAGAAAAGTCGGACAGGTTCGTTGTTCCGACGTCATCGCTGGTAACATCATCCTCCTCGTCACGAAAATTCCCAAAGAGGAATCGATCACGTTACTTCTTTTCAACGTCAGTGCCAGCGACGTCATCCTCTGATAGGGAGGATAGGGAGGTGACGAAAGAACATTCATTAGGTGATCAGATTCGAATTTTAGGAAAAAACGTTGAAAGCTTTCATCGACCACGGACGGAGGAATGCTTCTCCGTCAATAAACGGCTACAAGAGAGAAAAGATGGAGCAGCGGGTATTGTAGTTAAGTACAATTTATTTTCCAGCAGTGAATACATATTAAGTGTTCCGTTAGGCTTTCCAGGCTCTGGTTTACGACAGGAAATTTCATCGTCCATGGTAATTCCTCAGTAGAATGTGGAACTGTACTATCGGTTATTAATCTCTCCGCAATTGAGCTAAGAGATTTTCATCGAGTGTTAGAAATCCCCGAATTGAGTACATGCGTTCGAGCAATAGGAGTTTTTCCTTTCAGTTTGTGTGCTTAACTAGTAAACGATCTTGGCGGCGTCGTAGCAATCAGCTAAGATAAGAAAGCTTTTCCTCGATTTATACGGCACCAAATTGTAGATTGTTGAATGCCTACTCATAAGTCTGGGATTGGATGTCATTAGTATGTATATCTTCATTTAGGATACAGTTCCAGCGGGCCGTATCAAACGAACTGTAGGTGACTTTTTAATTTTCACCGGTGAGCTTCAATTCTTAAACATGCTCTTTTGTGTTACGAACGTTCACCTATCGATAGTGAATTGTTGCTGCAGTTAAATCTTTAAAGAAACTATAATTCTCTTCAACGTAAGCCGTATCGGTGCCACACTTGTGCACACGACTTTAAACAAACTTACTCGTTATGAATTAAATTACGTTGCTCTCTAAAAAATTAAAGGACTGTTAGTAATTTTAACATAGACCGTTCTAAACAGAATATTAGTGTGCGTTATTGATGCTGTTTTCAATTGTAATGGAACTTTGCATATCAGTTTAAATATGTTTTCCATTAGCCATTGCATCTTAGTTATTAAACTTTGCTACAAGTCGTAGTTTTAGTTCTTTGCTGAACGAGTAACTTCAGTGAGCTAAAATTTCTTTTGTGTTATTGTATTCTATAGCTTGGAAATCATTAAAATATTTATTTTCCCCTCACTACTGTATTCTTTTTTAACTTCCACTGCACATAAACGTTACACTCTTTCTTACACCTCCTGAGAGAAGTTTTTCCTCCTTTGAGATGCCCTTGATTTGCAGGTTTATTACTCTAGTTTAATTCCAAGCAGGATTGCCTCAACTTACAAGTAATACATAATTCATTCCACCTGACTATTTGTCCGTCACTTTACGCGATAATCAATTGTATTTAGTTCGCTCCAACGAATTTATTTATTCCTCTAAAAGCTTATAAATAATCCGATTACTGTTCACCAGTTTACTTTTTGTGTGGTTTTTCTCTTTATCTGTTCACTCCTTTATCTATATATATAAAGAAGGATGTTTGTGGGTCTGTCTGTGGGTGGGTCTGT
>JAHWFO010036886.1:1388415-1412826 GCA_023313115.1 Rhysida immarginata
CAAAATTTAATTTAATTTTTTGAGATTGTTCTGTTTACATCCAAGTGTAATTATCCCGGGCAACGCCGGGTACCTCTTCTAGTCTTCTATATATATAAAGAAGGATGTTTGTGGGTCTGTCTGTGGGTCTGTCTGTGCGTCTGTGTGTACGTTTTTTATACAAATCTACAGTTTTAGTCCGATAAAATTTCGCATACATGACCCTCAAAGCATGAGGAAGGTCACTGTCTACCTCAGATTTCGGAAAAATAATAAATATCGATAAAAAATCGATATTCATGGTTATGGCAAGGCATTTTAATGAGAAATATCTCATGACCAACAATGCAAGGCAAAGTTTGTACAACAATAGGTATCAACAATGGTATCAACACGCAATTCACAAACGCTCTGCATGAACAAACAATCAATATCTCATGACTAACAATGAAAGGAAAAGATTGTGCAAGTGTAATTATCCCGGGCAACGCCGGGTAACTCTTCTAGTCTGTAATAAAACTTCAATTTTTGCTTGGATCCTCTCGTAGACTTGATTGTTCGAAACATAAAAGTTATTTTACTATTATTTGGGTTATCGGGAGGGATTCCTTATTTGACTGATTATCCCGCAATACATTACGTTGATTAAATGATTATTTTCAATTCCCTCATGCCATTTTTCCGATAGTGTAGTTAACCCTTCGAGACCCGACCTCGCTTCCCCTTTCTGAGTGTCGCCCGATAGTAGCACGCTACACCTTTTAGAGCTCTCATCAAACGAGGATTTCATTTCTGATTTTTCAGAGATGCCAATTGTCAGTTATCAATTTGGACTTATTTTACTAGTCCGGTCTCGCCTCAATTCGCAGCAGATCTCATCTAGTTGAGTCCGAAACCAGAAGATTGCAAGAACACAACAGTCTCCATTTAACAATTGTACTATGGACTTTACTTCTTCAAGTACTCGTAATTAGCCTATTTCCTCCTCATCAACAAATGCCAGCAAATCCAATACTCGCCACCCTCGCTGCAATTACAACAACAAACATTAGTGAATCAAACGCCGTCTCAGCAAAATGGGCATCAGCCACCCCTAAACTAAACGCCTTCTCGACAACAAATGCATCATCAGCCGCTTCTGAATCAAACTGCATCTCGGCAATAGATACAACAGAAGCTGGAACTGTATCAAATTCCGTGTCAGCAACAAACGAAAAAGCAGCTGCCACTGAATCAGGCTTCATTTTGGAAACAGATGCAATCGAGTAAGGGTCCACTACCACAGCAGATGCTGTCGAGCCAATGTTCACTGCCACAACAGTTACAATCTTTAATGTGCCACGCGTGCCACAGAAATTTACCTTATCACAAATACTTCAAGCACAGTTGCTAACAAGCTTCCCCCAACAGCACCCTGTTAGGCCAACACCTCCTGGAGAGAAGGCATGGGGACAAAAGCTACATACATTTTACATCCTCATCAAGCGGCCAAATTTAGGGCTTATTATTGGTAGAAATACGATTAACAATAGCCGCTTTTTGTTAGCAGGCCTTCTCTCTAGGAGGTGTTGGTTAAGCCCATTTCCGACGCATAAATGGAAAACAAGGATTTTACTTTCTGACGTGTCAAAGCTATTACATGACGTAAAACGAAGGAAGTTTGAGAAGTCAGGCGATTACAGGGTTCGAGGCCGACTGAGCTCGTGTCAGAACGAGTGAGGCAGCCTATGGGGTGAAGTTCCGTCGTCGTCCGGCTATGAAGCAGCAATAAACGGTGCACGAAGGACATATGCTCGGATGCAAATGGAAATGCGGAGCGAGAAAAACGAGTGCTTCACGTACAACCAGAGTGTGAGCGACGGAAAAGTAAAGTCCCGACAAATGAAAGTAAAGCCTTTCTTTCGTCGTCCTGGTGAGCAGTTTCTCGACGAATTTCCCGGACCCTTTGCCACGATAAAACCAAGTCCGACAGAATTTGTAACGCAAACGGAGCTGGTGTTTTGATTCGATTTCTATCAGCGTTAACGAAGCAACAAGTTTGGTCTCTATTCCATGTGCAGGGAATTTTTCCTCATGGGGTTCATGAATAGTTGTACGGCGGAGTAATGTTTTTTAATTCTGGTATTTATTTTACGACGACGACTGTGTTACTTTCTTTGCGTTCGTCGCCAGGGGTCAGTTTCTGCGTTACCACGAGGAAGAAGAGGACTTGGTCCTCGAAATGTACATACGTGTTGCATTAAAACTTCAATGTGGAAAAGTGTTTTCATTATACGTATTTATGGATTTGGCATTCACAGTTTCGTACCCGATTTACTTTATGCATAAATGGGATCTTTTCCGACAGTGTCCAGGTTTGTTTTTTTTTTCTTCTATAAGATATTTTAGTACTTTTTCAACTGCTTGGATAATTATTTAGCGAGTAATGACATTAAATAACTTCGAATATCTTGATATTGAGAAATTGAAATAATTATCACCACAAAAGGCTATTAACTAGAGCAGTGTTTCTAAAATTCTTCTCTCAAAACTCCTTTCAAAACTTGCAATTTATAAAAAAAAAAACCAAGGAACTGATTCGCCCTAATTAATGAGACGTGACTATATTACTGTTCAGTGTTTTTTTGGGGGGAGGTATCATAAAATGTTTGGGGGTCTTTTGATAAGATTTAAAGGACCTCCAAGGTGTCCTCGAACCTTCCCTAAAGAAACATTAGGTTAGAGAACGGCCTCATGTTTGAAAATTAGATCATAAATTTTACAATTATACGAGGGCATATTGAAAAGTAATGCTTCCATGGCTGTAACTTTTTTATTTTTTAACCGACTTTCAAAATTCTTTTTGTATCTGATACTCACATTTCTCCTCTATGTAATGCACTATTCACTTTTCGACATAGTCCCCATTCCTTTCCACGCATTACACCAAAGCGTGGACTAGTTGGGTGAACCCGTCGGAGAGGAATTCCGGGGTTGTCGTCGACACGAGGATTGAATGGCAGCTTTGGATCCTCTTCTGCAGCACGATAACGTCCGTCCGCACACGAACGCCACACGTCAGAGGGAGTTGCAGCGCCTACAGTTCAAAAATGAAAGACTTTGCACCTTGCGACTTTCACCACTTCCCAAAGAGGAAAGAGCACCTTAAGGGGCATGAGTTGCTTTCTGACGATGAGGTGAAACCTGCCGTTCGGTCCTGGTGTCGACGACAACCCCAGAATTCCTCTCCGACGGGTTCACCCGACTAGTTACGCGTTGGCGCAATGCGTGGAAAGGGATGGGGACTATGTCGAAAAGTGAATAGTGCATTACATAGAGGGCAAATATAAGTATCAGATACAAAAAGACTTTTGAAAATCGGTTAAAAAATAAAAAAGTTACAGCCATGGAGGCATTACTTTTCAATGTGCCCTCGTACATTTCAATTTTTCATTGAGCTCCACCAATTCTCTCTGACTGGCATGGTATTATCCTGTTTGCCTCAGATTTTAACTTTGTAAAAACACATTTGATTTGAATAAAGTGCATAAACTGAAAAGAAAAGTTGTCCAATCGAACGTCGGATATCAGCGTTTTGGTCAAAAAGTCCAGAGTTTGCTCTAGGTGCTATTACTAGTATTAAACGAGGGTGGATTGAAAAATTTCTGGAATTATCGCTGGTTGCAGCTCTTTTCCAAATATTGATATGTTGTTTTCTATGGAAAAGAGTCTGGTTTTGACAAGCTTTTAAATAATAGAACTTTGTATGTTTTCAGTTCGTACGGATAAAAACGAATTCGAGAGGTTATCATTTTAGTTCCATTTAGAGCAAAAGCCGCAACGGAATTGAAATTCAGGATAGATATTTTCCTGACAATTTATCACCTTCATTTTCTGCCGTGAAATTTTTATGTAGCGTAGTTCATAATGTACACCTGTGATGAATCACGTTCAGGACGTTCAATAACTGTTGCTAGGTCAGAAATTCGGATAAAAGTACGTGTATCGAGAAAGTTGTGAGATTCTCTTATGAACATAATTTATATTTTACATAAATATTTAAGGTTTAAAAGTTTCCGCATGATGAGTGGCGTATATGCTCAGTCTGAACCAAAACGCATTCGAGGGATTTCTCCATCGAGGGTGGATCCAGAAAGTTCTTTGGAAGGAAGCGTTCTTGTATAGAAAGTTGCACAGATAGGGGGATTCTACAAGTCTCATAGATACAATGGTACGGAATGGGTAGAAGGCTTATCCCACGGGAACATGATTCTAGTTGCCTGATGGCTAGAATCTGAGAGCATAATTCGGCTTCGTATTCGGCAAGTCCCAGTTTACCAAAACTCTGCCCCATGAAAAAACTAAGCGGTTCCAGTTAAATTTCCGATTTCCATTGTCAGACATTATTACAAAATGATCAAGACAATGTTTAACAATAAAAATTAGAAATTAATTTGGATACTGCCAATTCATCTTTTGTTTAAAAGTGTATAGATATAGTGATTTTCGTAGTTTTATCATGACCGCCAGTCTACTAGTTCACAAGTCTTCTTATTAATTGTGCCATCAAAGATGCCTGTGAATATGTTTCTCCTAAAGAGATTGTGTATCCGGATGATAATCCAGGACGTTTTTCCGATGGACTTTTAGTTTATCCCAAAGTTCTTCGTTAATTTGCTCATTGGAATCAGTGTATAATTCTGAAAGCCGCTTCAAAACTGAGATAAAGTTTTGCTAATGAAAATAGTTGCATTCTTTGAGATTTTTGGGAATATTTTTTAATCAAAAAGTGCTACCAGATATCAATCTACTTTATTTTTAAGAGTAACAAACACTTTAAAAATTAAAAATTATATTTTGCATTGCTTATGGCGATTTATAGGATAATTTTTTATGCTTGGTTGACGAAGTAAAAACAAAATCTCATGAAAACGATGTAGGATTAATTTCATTCTCCTTGGATTGGTGAAACAAACTACCAGTCTCCGAATTAAAACGATTAGAAATAGGCTTTGTTGTATTAATAAAACATAATTTACATATGGACATTATTTCAGACACGTCTGATTATATGATCTCTCACCAAAAATGTACGTAGAATGGTCATTGTCTGACTTAAGCTAAACGAAACTTAATATTTGACATTAACCAAAGAATATTTTTAATTGGTCTTTTTGATCATCCAGAAAAACATATCATCGAGAAAACAATGAAATCGAGTACGTACGTACATTTCTTTAAAAAAGGTTTTAATCCCTTTGATTGAACTAAATGTTAGGTACACGGCAATAAGCTTAACTACATGTATATTAACAGTAAAATGCCTTAATAATTATCGGTAATGAACTTTATAACACTAGATGGCGATATATTCTAACCCCAGGCTGATTTCAGATCAAGGTATAAATGAAAAGAATTTTTTGATGATGGATTTTGATGGCCTTGGCAAAACTACTTTAAACGCTGACAATAATCTCGTTTGTGAACTGACAATTATATCGTGAAAAAAATGTCTTATTTTAAAGGTGTTCTTTAGTTTAAAGTGTTCAACAACTCTTGAAAATTCAATTAAATAATTTAATTTTTTTTTTGCTTAGAATATCATTCACATTCTGATTGAACGTCTTGCAGGTGAGATTTATGGAGATTTATTAAAAAATATTATTGTAAAGTATGTAGATTTTATATTCTATTATTAAAAAATGTCAAACCGTTATTTCATTTAAAAAAATTTTTTCAATTAATATATTTCCCTGAAAATGCCGATAGGCGAAATGCATTGGGAAAAAGAATAAATTAAAGTATTACTGAAATCACATTATTATAATGAAACATTGGTTTAATTATATATATATTTGGATTAGATTTTAAAGATATTATTAAGATACAAAATAACATCATTAAACAAATAACATATGGCACTAAACTACAAGAACGTTCAATAGAATATCAATATAAGGAATTAAAAATATTAAAAATCGAAACTTTATTTGAATATATGATATTCACTCAAAATTACTTTTCGAAATATTACTTAAAACATAAAAAAACAAGAATATTCTTTACGGAAGAGTATAAATTTTGACATGCCTCAGATTTTTAATAATTTTGGAAAGCGAGAAACACAATTTTTTGTTCCGTACTTATTTAATAACTTACCAGGATGGATACTTAATTTAACATCTTTTAATTTAATTAAATCTAGTTTTATTTATTGGAAGAACACAAAAAAATCTGAAAGAATGTAAGCTTAAATTTGGAAGTAAGAAGCTTCAAGAAAAGAGTTTTCTTTTAAGCTTATATATCAAATGTTATTACTTTGTTTTAAAAATAGCATATACAGTATATGTAAACCCGTACTTATATCCATACAAGCCCAGAAAGGGCTTCGGATTTTGGGGTTTGAATTTGGCCTTTGAAAATTATTATATGAGAGAATTGAAAATTTTATTTTTGTGAACTTAATAATGGTATTTTATTGTAAAGTAAATTTAAATTTTGTAAATTTTCTGATATAAATGATTCTTGTAAATTTTGTAAAAATCATCTTGATTCGAATTGAAATAAATTGAAATAAAAAATAAATAAAATTATTATTATTATTATTATTATTATTATTATTATTATTATTATTATTATTAGATAGATGAAATTAAAGGTGCAGAATTATTTATTAACAATGAAATTCCACAAGGATCTGTTCTGAGCCCGTTGCTCTTCAACTTGTTCATCACCCGTACATGTGAACCACTGCAGAGTGTTTATCTATGCGAATGACATTGCTTTGTTGGCAATACATCCAAAAGTAGAAAAAATGTTATCTAATTTACAAACAGATTTATTAAACATAACGGACTGGTTAGATGATAATTATCTAACTCTACATATGAATGAAAAAAACCTTCTTAGATTAAAATATCGCACAAACATTATGATAGCTTTAATAATCAAAAAAATATATTCCATAAAAAAACAATGTAAATTATAAGAAAAATAACAAATGTAAATGTATTATTGTGAATGAAGTTCAAGAAATTAAATAATTGCGAATGATACTTGATGCTAAATTAATGTGGTATGTCACATTAAAGAATTATGTAAAAGATTACGTAAGGTCTTATACGCAATGTACTTTGTACAAAAATATTGTCCGGTTCCAGCTAGAATCCTTATTTATAGGGCTTTCTTCGATTCTAGATAAAAATACGGTATACTAATGTATGAATTTTCTATTCACAGTAAAGAGATTATTAAGTTACAAAACTGAATTATAAAATTAATTAAATATGGAACTCCCTTAAATTTGTTAGATTTACAAATATAGTTTAAAAAAAGAAAAACACTCCAGTTAGGTAATTTATTTGAGTATATTATTGTTATTCAGAATTTTTCTTGATTCACCCTATCTTGTGAAAAGGCCTATGGATTATAATTTTAGAAATGCTATGACTTTTAATATACTCAACACCTTAAATACGAGGGTTGGGGCATAAGTCATGGCAACTATTTTATTTCTTGTAGATATGTGAACGGATCACAAACGTATATGTGTCGTGTGGAAGTTCTGCAGGCATAGTGTGTATGCAGAACAACAGATAACTCTGTGATAGCTGGTAGTAGCGCAGCGAGGGCTGTGAAATCAGTCGGTTGGTGAGTGTCGTGCGAGATGGAAGTAACCCGTGTTGAGCAGCGCGCTTACATCAAAATAGCCGTTCTCCGAGAGAGAAATGCGATGGAATGTCACAGTGAATTAGTGGAAGCCCTTGGGAATAATGCCCTACCATACCGTACAGTAGCTCGGTGGGTAGGAAAGTTTCAGCAAGGACGTGTGTCAACCAGTGATGAGCAACGTTCGGGACGACCGGTCAGTGTGCGGAACTATTGTGCGGAACTACTATCGTTGGCAGCGTGTGGTGACAGTAGCAGGGGACTACTTTCAGGGTCTTTAGGCCCAGGTTTGTCATGTCAACTTTATGTGTACTATGTTGTCATTCTTTTGCACCGTGAAAACCATATTGCCCTGTATACTACCGTAATAAATTAGTGTGTTACGATATTTCAGTGCTATTCATTGTCCATACATGTAGTTAACACCTTGTCCTTTCGTCTGTATATGTCACATTTTCCATCCGGACTGGTATCTTCAAGAAAAAAAATAGTTGCCATGACTTTTGCCCCAACCCTCGTAATTATGGAGTATGCACATGGCAGTCTATAATCATGTTTTGTTTAATAAATTACCCAGCTAGAGTTTGCATTTATTTACTTTTAAATTGATAAAGAATAGTTTTATGATATGGAAAAATTATATTTTTTCTATTTTGCTTTTTATATGTTTATGCTTTAATATTGGATAAGGATCTGAATATATTTTTAGCTTTATTGTGTTATGTGTGGATTTCCTATTCTTATATTTTTTTCTTTTTCTGTTCTTATTTTTTGGATTTTATTATCGGGATTGATATTTATTATTGTTTATTTATAAGAATTTTATATGCTTGTTTTTACTTGATTTTGTTTTGATTTCATTTAGATTGTATGCTTCGTTTGGTTGTGTATCAAGAATTATAGGTCGTTGCGATATTTACAAGCCTACTATGGCTTCTGTAATGAGGGACCGGGTTAGTATTGCTTTTATTGGTGGTTTTATGACTTTTAGTTTTTAACTTTTGATGTTTTGAACGATTAAAGTTTGTAAATTTTATAATAAACGATTTATTATTATTATTAAAAAAGTATTATTATTTTCGAATGAATTTATATGATACAAAAACCTTTCCCATACATTGACAATATCCCAGCCAGGGATGAATCTGTAGCCCTGATGTAGATCGTAGTAGAAAAAATGAATTGAATTTTTTTGCACCGCACTTTTCTGGAACCATCCCTTTTTTGGATCCATCCGAAAATCTAATGATTTAAATTTTTCCATAAAAGTATTTCCATCTCCAAAATTTTTTATTGTAGAATCATTTGACGAATATTACGAATTTTTTCATCTTAAAATACTGTATTAGTGTTGGATTGATTTCAGTATATAAGCCGTTTTTTTTTGCAAAACGAATGCTTCTAATTTTTTTTTTAATGAACAACTGACCGAGTACACCCACAGGTCAGAGCCCAGAGCGAGCTCATTATAGATGAGATCTTTACAGTTCAAAGAAAAATTCATACATAAAACATCGATTTATATTACATTCTGATAAAACGGGAAAATAAAAAAAAATCATTGTAGATAATTTTCTAGAAGCCCAGTTATGTTACAGGTCAGTGGCTTTATCTTCATTGTCTTTTGATAGCTTCAGCGACCTTTTATTGTCTTTGGATCGTTTTTTCTTCACTGATGTGTTATATTAATCTCCTTATGGATAAAACTGAAATCTAAAGATCATGAGGTTTTAAGTTTTAGTTCCTAGGTGATCCCATCCCCTTTCTAGCATCTATGATAAAAGTACAGGCCTTCTAAGATTTTGAACTCAATTTTATCGATGAGATATAGTGTAATCATAATCGGTCTTTGAGGTAATCATATTCTACTTTTTGATGATCTTTAAGAATCCGAAGTCAGGATTTCAAAAATCTAAAAAGTTTTTGCAAACACACGCACAGACGAATAGATTTCAATAACGAACTTTTTAACTTCAGTGAAAACTGTAGATATTAAACCCTTTTAATAATAATTTTGTTAGAAA
The DNA here is from genome assembly GCA_023313115.1 of Rhysida immarginata. NCBI lineage: Eukaryota > Metazoa > Arthropoda > Chilopoda > Scolopendromorpha > Scolopendridae > Rhysida > Rhysida immarginata. Next base: position 1,398,066 of record JAHWFO010036886.1, read on the forward strand.
TTATCGATGATTTTTGAATTTATTTTATTTTTATATTGAATTTTGCGTAATTAATCAGTTGAGAAGCCAAAAGCGGTGATCCTCGCTCTTTGCATTTTCTAATCAATAAAAGTCAAACTATATTAATGGAACTCAAAAACTCACACCATGAACACTTATTGGATATACATTACTCCTATGTCTCCAAACATTATATTGAAAGTTAACTATCCTACTGCCATGCTTTCTAAAAGTACGGGTTATGGGTGATATGTTCAAGAAATCAAAAGTGTTGTACTGATTTCTGAAAACGTTATTAGGAGCTTTAGCTAAAAGCTACCTATAAGAATGCACGTTAGGCCTGTATGTTTATCCGCCCTTCCGTCTATCCGCCGTTTGCATGATAATTTGAAAACGGATTAACTTTTTTAATTTCTGTTTTTGACAATGTGATCTACACCCATAGACTTAGGGCCAGTTCCTTATTTACTTTATCAAATGAGTTTTCTCAACTAAATTTATATTATTGAGATAAGGAGCGCTTGTTTACAACAGTGTCACTGTATTGTTGCTGAACACTTGACAGTTGAGAAGTCTCAGCTGAGAAAGTAGATATTGAACTGGCCATTAGTCTGTTTAGGAGCATAGGCAATAGACTTCGCTCTATAATTGTAGAGCACAACGATTGTCATTCGCTACAATAATTCCACGTCTGTCATCCCATTATTCATTTAGCTGGAGAATGGCTCAACTCTTGCATGTCAATCGTTCACCTTTCACATCATTCTTAGCTGTATCAACTTTTCCTATTATGTGGACCCTTTTAAGTCTATTGCACGTGCTTTAACAGTGTCTGTTAAGAATAACAATAGATTCGAAGAGACGAGTCAAGAATGAATAAATTTTTGCAAACATTCCAAGAAGGAGCATTAGGTGCGACAAAGCGATCGTCACGTCCGCGTGCCCATATTAATAATGCTTAAAAGATTAACAGAACATAATCTGTATTCATTATTGACGAATCGACATCCGATATCTTGGTATTCTTTACGGACACTGTTTTAGCACGTAAATTCGACTTATAGGGGTCTACGAAAAAGCCTGAAACGTTGATACAGCCGAGCTAAGATCTTGATGATTCAAAACAGAATTTGATAAGGTTTTCAAGTTATCGTGCAAATGGCGGACGACCGGACGAATAAACGTACAGACCAAGCGTGCATTTTATAACTAGCTGCTTTTTGCTAAGGCTCCTAATAAAGTGTAATTTCTATTTATCTTTTAAGCATTGTTGACGTGGACACGAGCACGGACGGAAAACAGGATACACCCATCTTGAGATGGATTTTATCCTCTTTTCTGCCCGATATTTTACGCTTCTTTGAACGGAATTCCTTGCCGTTGACGCCTTCCGTCGCGGAATCTGTCGTACTGTGAACCCAGCCTTAAGCAATTGCTCATTTTACACAATGTCACATGATTTCTCAGCGAAAGCCAAGGCTTTCGGTGACGGAAGAGGCGAGTTGCGGGTTCGGAATCAGCGTACGAGATATTTCTTTAATAGTAGGCTTGGCCCACACTCGTGCTCACCTCTTCCGTCAAGTGAGAGCGTCCGTAAAACGAGAACGAGTGTAAGAAAATATTCAGAAGGGCAGTCAAGTCCGAGCAGCGATGGGAAAAGGGATAAACAGAGCACGACAGTGGATTACTGACCCTCGAGTGATGGCTCGTACAGAGCAAGGAATAATTGCTGCTGGAACACTACAAGATTAAGCAGCAACGATAACGGCAATGGAAATTCCCGCGGAGTGGACTTTGTACTGGCGGGGTTGCCACGTCAAGCAAGCTTTTAAGCACCCATTCTTATGCGACAGAATTCGCCCAGACAAATTGTGGAGAGCTAAATGAACTGGACTATAATTTATTCTCTAAATAGTGTTTACCTTTCATAGAAAGAAATCGCCAGCGTTCGTCCGGCCAAGTTGAGAAGACAGACGTCTCGCTACAGCAAAGCGAGAGAACGCTCTCTAACGCAGTTGAAGCAATTCACAACGGAAATTGCGGTAATGACTTTTTACCTAATTTATTTAGTGCTCGGCTATCTTTTTTAAAGTTTTTTGGAATGTACATGTGCAACTCATTCGCCGTGGTCAAGCATTTAAATTCTGAGAAAGCAACAGAAATTTTTGGGAATCTTCCCTTGTTTTAGGAAGAGGAGAGACAAGCGGCATATTACCCTATGGTGTATTCCCTTATCTACGCGACGGCGTAGGGGGTTTTGTCTAAGATATTTCACCCCTCAATTTCTCTCTTGTTTAAGTGACAAATCAGTCTAGTGATTTTTCTGTGCGGGATTTATTCGTCTACTGCTTTCCTGGTTTTCTGTGTTTAGCAGTAGAAAACTTTTACTATGGATTTTCACATTCTTTACATATAGTTGAAACTAAAATTTCTTATCCGTGCAACTTTGCGAACAGAGGACGCTGACTGCGTATTGTGCGCCTCTTTCTATTTTACTATGTATTTGCTTATTATAGAACTTAAGTGATATACAGGGTGTTTCTAAATTATTTCTCGTATTATACATGTTTATTGCTCAAAAACTATTACAGATTTTAACGTGATTGTTTTTATTCACAAAGAAAAACTCAAAAAGTTTCTTAGCATGCCTTAATAAATTTCAATGTGCCCCTCATTTATGGCGTGAAGGACGTCAAAGCGAAACTCGTTTTCCTCCTATGTTCGGGCTAGCATTTCGTGAGTGATTTCAGCGATTGTTTCAATTATTCTGTTCTTGAGGGTTTCAAGGTCATCAACTTTGATCTTGTACACTCTTCTGTCTTTCACATAGACCCAGAAGAAACATTCCAGAGGGCTCGCATCGGGTGAGCGAGGGGGCCAAGGGATTGGCCCATCCCTTCCAATCCATCGTCCTGGAAAGTTCGTATCAAGGCAATGCCTAACTGTCAGGCCCCAGTGAGGAGGTGCTCCATCTTGTTGGTAGACTATGTTGGGCTGCAGTTCTTCCACCTGTGGAGTCAGGTACTTCTCCAGCATATCTAGGTATGTTGCAGCGGTAATGGTGTCTTCAGCGAAAAAGAAAGGCCCGATCATGCATTAAACCGCACCAAACATTAACCTTTGGGCTGTCGCGTATATGCTCCCTTAGAACGTGGGGGTTTTGTGAACCCCAAATGCGGCAGTTGTGTCGGCTTACTGCTCCGGAAGTATGGGATGTTGCCTCATCAGAAAACAAAATATCCCCAAGGAAAGTGGGATAATTGTCGATTTTTTGGAGCATATCCTCAGCAGACTTCTTGGGCTTCGGTCGGTCATCTGGCTTCAGCTCATGCATCATCTGGATTTTGTAGGGTGTAAGACGAAGTCGGTGCTTCACTATTTTATGTACGGATGTCATTGGCATATCCAAATGACGAGCCGCTTGGGGAAGTCATTTACGCGGACTACGATAGAACGCCTCCCTGACCTTTCCTACTCTGTGGTGTCGCTGAAGGTCTACCAGCATCCTTTTTGTGTAAGAGTTTGCCTGTGTTTAAAAATTGTTCATGCCATAGCTTAATTGACTTATGATTTGGAGGATCCTTTTTAAATTTTGTTTTGAACATTCTCTGAACTGTAATCATTGACTTAAATTCCGCAAGCCATAACACGCATTGAGCTTTTTCTTGAACACTTCGCATTGTTTACTGCGTCTTGCGAAAAATGGAACAACGCGCCAACCATGGTACCACGCACCAACCGCCTGTTTCATTATCAACTCACTCGAGGCTAAGAAACTTTTTAGTTTTTCTTTGTGAATAAAAAAAATCCCGTTAAAATCTTTAATAGTTTTTGAGTAATAAACATGTAGAATACGGGAGATAATTTAGAAACACCCTGTATTTATATATTTAATCCTTTCGTCTGCTAAGATATTTCTCTTGGAACTTATCTTCATCATAAGAATTACGTTTAGTGTTTTCATTATCTCTCATCATTTATCTATTAGGTCCTTCATTCAAAAACGGGCCAGCGGATATTGTAGGAAAAGTTCCGTATGCACGAACCAGGAGACTGGGCTAAGAAGTAGATACGAACATGATGAATACGAAGCAGGCGCTGTTCCCGGGAACAGGACAGCTGGGCGACGGACAACTGGGCGATGGACAGCTGTGCGATGGACAACTAGGCACCAGCTAACTGGGCGATGGTCAACCGGGCGATAGAAACTTAAGTGAATCTCTATCGACAAACATTGAAGCTCGTATAGAGTGGATTTTTTTTAATATTTAAACCGGATCAATATATTAATGAATACATGTCAAAATTTATTACATCTGCGGTTTTAAAATTAAAAATTTATATTTTATGTTCATGTTCAATATTATCTAAGCAGTATAACCAAGCATGAAGAAATATTAGAGATATTTTATTTCATTCCAGTCTTTATATTTTTATGTTCCTATTTTCATTTATCTATTGTTTTTTTCAGTTTTATTCTTCTTATTCTTTTCGTTCATTTTATAATTTTCCATTTCTTTCCTATACTGTATACATAACGATTCTTACATCATTATACAAATTTGCCAGTTTTTATTTCTTATTTTTCCACAAATACTCTTTCCCCTCTTTGCCTTTCTATTTATGTGGGGGGGGGGGGGGGGAAAGGGGCGCTGTGTTTGCTTTACATATGGTCTTCATCTTCTCTCCTACTCTCTCTTCCTGTCCACTGCTCTCAATAGTTTCAATCGGACTGGTCTCAATATTCGAACTCTCAATATTTTGAACATACAGTTCTAGTAATTGCAATAAATAAATTAAGTGCAAGTATTCAAAATTTAATCATATATCAATTGTGTGCTGGAATATTGTGTTTAACACACCCTTTTGCATATATCGAACGCTTTTTTTTCCTAATTCATCATACTGGATTTTAAAGAAAAAAAAAATTAAAAATAACACTTAAGATTTATTTTTCTTAAGTATTCAGAAAACTGGCATTCAGATAAAAATACATATGTGTATAATGAAGCAAGAATTGTTAAATATACAGGAAGTGTAATTAAAAAATATAAAATGAACGAAAGGAATAAGAAGAGTATTACTGAAGTATGATACAATAAAAAAAGAGTAGATAAATGAAAATAGAACATAAGAATACAAAGACTGGAATGAAATAAAATATCTCTAATATTTCTTCATACAAGTTTATACTGCATAGATAATATTGAACATAAAATGTAAATTTTTAATTTTAAAACCGCAGATGTAATAAATTTTGACATGTATTCATTAATATATTGATCTGATTTAAATATTAAAAAGATTCCACTCTGTACGAGCTATAATGTTTGAGATGTTAAAATTCATTACGTTTGTCGATAGAGAGTCACCAAGTTTCTGTCGCCCAGTTGACCATCGCCCAGTTAGCCGGTGCCCAGTTGTCCATCGCCCAGTTGTCCGTCGCCCAGCTGTCGCGTACCCCTGTTCCCCGCTGTTGGCAGCAATGTCGAGCACGGAAATTAAAAACAGATGACAGGCGCGCAGCGTGGCCGTACAGTCAGTCAGTTGCTGTGATCGCAACGTGAAACGGCCGCAATGCAGGCATCCAAAAAAGTGCAGCGGGGTGTTGTGCAGTTCCTGACAGTAGAAGGTGTAGGGGGGGTCGTGAAATCCAACGTCGAATGATGCAGGTGTACGGTGAGCACAAGGGTGAAAGAGTGGAACAAGCAATTCCGCGATGGGCACACGTCGCTGGATGATAACTCGCGTGTATTCGTAGATGAAAGGACAATTTTCATCGTAAAGCTATAATGTGGGGAGACCTTTGCTTACTTATGCAATAGGACTAATTTGGTTGTCCAGAATTGAGCAAAAGCACGTACTAAGCGATAATTCATATTAACCGGATTCGTAATAACGGGGTTCGTACTGTACATATTCAGGGGACTGTACTTATTTTCGTATATACATTATCTCTATGTCGCTTAGAAAACTTTTGCAGAAGGATACACTTGTATTTGTAACATTTCATCAATGTAATGCCGAGGTGTCATGGAACCATGTCTGATGATTACAAAGTCTGTTCAACCATCGACTGAGACACCAGGCTCCATAACATAAAGGCGCCATTACAAACTCTTGCTTCTCGGGCAGTACATGGTTGAGATTGTTCCCTTAAATGCCGCCACATCTGCATGAACAAAACGTTTCACCAGTGATGGAGTTGCCAATGTTGATGTCGTCAAGCAAACAGAGTGATTCCTTGTCAGTTGAGGCACTCTTGCAGGACATCTTGACATAAGACCCATCTCCCCATTTCGGTTCCTCACGGTTGATCCAAGCATGCCGTTCTTGCACTGGCTGTGCGCTTCCTCAAGGGTTGAAAAAGATTGTCTCTAGCCTTGTTGCCCCTAGGCTTACCTTACCTACGAAGAAGTCGTTTCCTGTCTCTGCGTACATCTCTTCAAGACTATGAAACACCAAGCAGTTGTGGAACATGACGTTGTGTGTGATATTCTTGAAGCAGCACAAGAGCCCTCATTTCTTACAGTTATCGGTATGTTAAGATATCAGCTACAGTTCATGGAAAAACATGTGTATCACCACGATTGCATTTCCATTAGTATTTGGGGCGCCTTAGTCCTCTTTTAGTTCTTTATCTTCACGCTCATTCCGAATAGTATACTCCGAACTATGATCCATTAAAGAATTGGCGTTTATCCATAATCCATGAAAAGAAATATTGGCCCTTTTATTCTATTTTCAAACTTTAGACCTGCCTGAAATGTTAATTGTTTTATAAATTTGTTTCCCTCATGGATAATGGAGAAGGAAGAGTGAACGAAAGGCATTCTTAGTTGAGTATCGTATACGGAATCCAACATTTTTACATAAAAACACGACTTAAAAAGTGATAGTTGGAGTTAATGCTCCAAACTTAAGGTAAAGATATTAATAAAAAAAAAACGGAAAGAAAAATTCCGCCCCCAGGATTCGAACTAGGGACCACGCTCGTGGCCTCTATCAACCGGCTACCGCGGACAAGGGATAGCGAAGCTGTCTCCAAGCGAGCCGTGTGCCAGCCCTATCCATCTTGACTATCTTGTACGGAGGGTTGTTTCATGTTTATCGTGACAAAAATACACTTACTGCACTGCTGACTGCTTCGATCCAATTATCTTCTGCGTTTGATAACCGGGGAACCTCACGGAGTGATAATAAAATTCCGAGCCGAAGCTAATATAGACAACACCTACACTATATGATCAAAAATATCCGGACACCCCTCACAGATCATCGATTGGCCCAATGTCACATGATAATAACTTGCACATCATTTAAATAGCTTCCCACAACTTCAGACACAACTCTGCTTGGACATTGGCAAGAATGGGTCGTTCGGCAGAGCTCAGTGAGTTCCAACGTGGAACCATCGTTGGATGTCACCTATGCGGCAAGTCCGTGTGTGACATTTCCAGCCTTCTTCAGATACCCAAGTCAACAGTAGGCGATGTCATTATGAAATGGAAGACCCGGGGATCAACAACAGTTCAACAACGAACCGGTAGACCCAAGAAACTAACGGACAGAGACCGTCGAGTGCTTCGTCGTGTCACCCGCAGCAACCGGAAGTCCTCGGCGGAAATAATTGCCACAGAGTTTCGAAACGCCTCTGCAAATGATGCCAGTACCATGACAATTCGTCGGGAACTGCACACGATGGGATTCCATGGCCGTGCTGCTGCCCACAAGCCCCACATTAGCAGGGTCAATGCCAAGCGACGTCTGGAGTGGTGGAAAGCCCACAGAAACTGGACAATGGACCAATGGAAACGTGTAATGTGGACAGACGAATCTCGCTACACACTCTGGCAATCCGATGGACGAGTTTGGGTTTGGCGCATACCTGGAGAACGCTTCTTACCTGAGTGCACAGAGCCCACAGTCAAGTTCGGAGGAGGAGGAGTCATGGTGTGGGGCTCATTTTCATGGTACGGACTGGGCCAGCTCGTTCCTGTGCAAGGAATCATGAACTCCGACCGTTATCTGAATGTTTTTGACAACTGTGCACTTCCAACGTTGTGGCAATTTTTCGGAAACGGGCCATTTCTCTACCAACACGACAATGCTCCATGCCACAAAGCGAGGCGTGTACAGCAGTGGTTTGCGGACTCAGGGGTCGAAGAAATGGGTTGGCCGGCACAAAGTCCCGACCTGAATCCTATAGAGAATCTGTGGGATGAATTGGAAAGACGCTTGCGGGCCAGATCACATCGGCCAACTTCTGTACCTGACTGATTCTCGCTCTTCGGGAAGAATGGAGGAACATTCCGGAAAGTACCTACCAACATTTGGTGGAAAGTCTTCCCCGAAGGGTGGAAGCTGTGATTCGGGCAAAGGGATGTGCAACGCCCTATTGATTTCCATAAAATCGTGGCTAGAACGCAAACGTGCATGTGTTCGGATATTTGTGATCATATAGTGTATATCTAATAATATATCCATTATAAATCGGCCTCGGTGGCTCAGCGGTTGCGTGATCGCCTCTGATGCCCGAGTACGCGGGTTCGCTCCCGGCCAAGGACGACGAGGATATTTCAGGGGGAAATCCTGAGATCACGCACTTTCTTCGGAAGGGAAGTAAAGCCGTTGGTCCCGTGTAGTCGTTTGCCGACTGCACGTTAAAGAACCCTTGCGAGGCAAAATTGAAAAGGACGCCGTCCTTATAATGACCATATAGTTGAAAAGGACGTTAATACCAAACAAACCAAACCAATATCCATTATAAAAAATGCGTACCAAATTTCATATTCAAAACTTTTATAGAAATATACTATATACAGGGTGCAGAGGAAATTCCCGCAACAGTCGATAACTTTAGAATAAAAGGTGCTGGAGCTATAAAAGTCAGATCTATCTATAGGAAGGTGGTCATACCTTTTTATTGAATAAAAGTATTCCAGCGCTCCTTATGTAAGCGCATAGAATTACGAAAACTAACTTTTGAACCAGAATGAATAGAGAAAATGTTACAATTACAAAGTTGTGGAGTATCATGGATTTAGCAGAAATTCAATCTTTGCATAAAATAAACAAAAGCATAAAACTCGTAAAATAGGGGAGAAAAGTCTTTGTATGGAACACTTTTTGGACACCGTGTAGACAACTAACGCACGAAATCGCTCCTATTTAATACTTGCCACAACAGAAGATTGAATAAAATTAAACAAAATACTCATTAAACTTCAATATTTCAGGATGCTCGAAACAAAGGGAGAAAAGGACGTCGAGGTAATTATTCAGTCAGCACTCGCGATGACTCATAGCTAAACAATTCAACCAGGAATAGATGAGCGATGCTCATTTATTCCTGTTTCAACCCTCCATAGGTGTTGATGGAGATTCGCTTTCGCCTATGATGGTCGTCCTGCAAAATAAAACATTAGAGTCCAAGAGACTATTTTTGTGGCCGAAAATGTTCAAATTGAAAACGTTGCCTTAGGAAAAATGACGAAGAAAATCGTTAAAAATTGGTTCACATGTGTATGCTTTCCGCAAGTGGGAAATGAAACACCCTCCTCCTTGATTCTTATTCAAACCAAAATGAGGAAAAACTCATCGCGTCTGTTACGCCAGATGAAAAAATCAGTAGAATTCTTACAATTCACCCTGGAATAACCTGTCGATGTTTTTTGCATTCCTTCCTTGAAATATTTTTTACAGAATTGATTCAGATTATGTGCTTTGGAGCAAGAGGACGTCGAGTTACATCACAGGAATAAAATATTTAAGTTCAACTCATTTTTACACTATCAATTTTCTTCAAGATTCAAGACCATGTTTTCAATATGCATGTTTTAAAAGCGGCTATCTTGAAGAACGACCGACTTTTGTGTGACCTCTTCAATTTTGCTTTGCTAGAGATTTAAGGCCTTGTGATTTCTTTCTAAAATAAAAATTTATTAAATATACATGGCGTAATGGTGACGTTTTGACCATTGCTACTCCTTTTATCATTATTGTAAATATTTTAAAGAATAAAATCTGCACCCGAAATTACCAGAAAAATCGACATGTGGGTTTGATCGGAGCAGCATTTAGTAGTTGTTTTATTGGCCTACCACTCTCTAAGAGTGAAGGCCTATGTGTGCATTTCAGAAACTCAAAATTATTTTGCTGAAATCGACTTAAAAAGTCATGATTCGAAAAGATATGTTGAAATAACTACCGATCCCCCCCCCCTCCAAATTTTTTTTTTTTTCATCTTATTAATTTTTCGGGGGGTCCTAAAACTATGCATTGAGATTTTTTTTTGGAAATGGGGTAAGCTTTTTTAGAGAAATTAATTTTTTTTTCTAAAAATGAACAAATGGCAGAAGCATTCATTTCTTCACCCCAAACACAATAAGAGTTCGTATCATCATCTCGTGAAAGGCCTGTGTGAATGAACCATTCTGCCATACCAATTTATTTACTTTAATTTAATTTTTTTTATGGCAAGTATTAAATACGAACGGTTCCGTGCGTCTACATGTGAATATTCCAACGTACGGTGTTTAAACGAGTTTTATGTTTTCCTTTTCTTTATGCAAAAAATGGATTTCTACTAAATCCGTGACGCTCTACAACTTTAAAATTGGAACTTTTTCTCTATTCACCTGGGGAATACTTTTATTCAATCGGGCACGGCCAATTTCTATAGATAGACCAAACTTTTATGGCTCTAGCACCTTTTGTTCTAAAGTTATTCGACTTTTTCGGGAATTTCCTCTGCACCTTGTTCATGAGTATTTAATGCGCCTATAAAATCTTTGAATATGAACCTTGGCACGTAATTTTTTTATAATTGATATATTGCATATACAGGGTAATTCTGAAAAAGAGTGTATAACTGTAAGCAATGACACAGGTGACCAGAATGAACATTTTCTTTTAACACAATGGGCACTTTAGAGAAATGGGGGTCCGAATTTGAACGCTGAGATATGAACAGAAATAAAAATGCCGCCATCAAGATCAACAAGTTAATAATTCAGGTTCTGCAACGCCTAGAATAATGAATTTTGGAGGAACAATAGGGTACATAAAACTGTGTATACCGTTAAAATTTGATCGTATTCGTAACTAGTAGTTTCCAAGTTACGCATTCAAAATCGTAATAGTGCTCACATGAGAGTACTAACCAGCACGTGTTACGATGTTGAGTGCGTAACTCGGAAACTACTCGTTGAAATTCGATCAAACTTTAACGAAATACGGAGTTTAATGTATCCTATTATTCCTCAAAATCATTATTCTAGGCGTTGCAGAACCTGAGTTATTAACTTGTTGATCTTGGTGGCGGCATTTTTATTTCTGTTCATATCTTAGCGTTCAAATTCGGACCCCCATTTCTCTAAAGTGCCCATTGTGTTAAAAGAAAATGTTCATTCTGGTCACCTGTGTCATTGCTTTCTGTTATACACACTTATTCAGAATCACCCTGCAGATGTTATCTATATTAGTTTCGATTCGGAGATTTATTATCACCTACTGAGAGGATATGGTGGACTGTAATCATTCAATCATTTTTCTATATAACAAGAAATTAAGCCTCCCGAGGAAGGTATAGGAAAGTAGCGGAAGCCCTGAGTTCATCTATTTTTTTTTTATTCCTTCATCTGCACTTTTTAATCCCCATTTTTTTTTTTTTTTATCAAAAATTGATTTTCTCGAACCTTGTATTTAGAAAATATAAAAGAACCCTATCTTCTTTCTTTACTCATCATTTTCGATCGAAAGATATATCACACCCTGCATGTGCCATAAATTTCTTAAGACCAAGTGATTCCCACCCCCACAACTCCGACCCAATTGGGACGATTTTGCCTAAACTTTACAGTAATGTTGATCTTGCTTAGAGGAATCTGCATACCAAATTTCATTCCTTTATATGCATAAATACGCATTGACCTTTTGGCCCCCTCTAATTTCCGCCCCCGAAACTACGACCCCAGTGGCCCAATCAAAACCAAATTAAATAGTGAAGGTGCACATGCTCATAGTAAGCTACATTCTGAATTTCAACCTTCTACCTCAAAAAATGCGGAGTTTATGAAGGGGACGGACGGACAGACAGACGGACATTGTGAAAACAATAAGTAGCTTCATTCTTCCGCTACTTAATAATATCAGTACTAGTCTTTTGGTTTCTATAAGAACAGATGGAAAATTTGTGAATGGGTTATAAGAGCTGCTCTGAAGAATAATAACCAATAATAACCATTCATGACTAGAACTATCTAATAAGGTTATAGGTTATTAGATATTACGATAAACTTCTAATTGCTGAAATTTATAATCGCTTGAACCCACGACCCTGAGATTAAAGTGTCTCTCTCTCTCTCTCTCTCTCTCTCTCTCCCTCTCTGCGTTTGTGTGTGTGCGGGGGGGGGGGGGGGGTGAGAGTGTGTGCGTGCATGTGTGCGTGCATGAGTACGCGCGCTAATTATTATTTATTTTGAATTGATGACAATACTTGTAACGGGGTTTTGAGGTAAGTGTATGGGCCGTTAACAGAGAGTTTACACAAATATATATATATAGAAATAAAGAACGTTTAATTAGGCGTCTAATGGGCTGCTACACATGGCAGACAGATAATTAATTATATGCATAATAATTGTAAAGTCCGTGTTAAATTAACAAAAGTTCACTTTAGTGGCTTTTTCTTGAATCGGTCGTGATAGGGCAGTTAAAAGCGGCAGCAATGAAAAACTTCTGAAGGATTGTGGCAAACCTTCCGTCGTCAGTAGCGAGGTCGGTTCCGAGGTGACTGTCGTAACTACAAAGAACACAAGCAATGGCTATATTACTCTACTAGTCACCTTGGTAGACGGACTTAATGCACTATATATCATAACACAGTAAACTACAGTCTAACTACAATCTAAATTACTATTTCTATGCTTACGTGTATCAGTTCCCAGTTCAAGCCAGGAACGGAGCGGCCGCTACTAGTACTAGTCGCTCGGGGATGAGAATAGCTGGCGGGGACTTAGGACCAAGAGCGCCTATGGCTTCTTCTCCTCCTCAGGTGTTTTCGGGGCACTCGTTTTTCTCCTCGTCGACGCTCCGCTCCTTCATCCGCTCCCTTTTTCTTCCTGCCATCCGGAATCGAACCTGAAACTCTTCTGTCCTTTTTTTTTCCCGTCCCACCGTCCCGCGTTTCCTCTCTCGATCTTTCTTATTCTTCATTGGCCGATATCTTTCGCTTTCATCCAATGAATGATCGGCGGGGAAGGTCGATCGACGAGCATCGTGTTGCTCGCTCTCGATCACCTCTGAAATCGCTCACAATACTAAAAACAGTATTGACTACATTGTTAAAGTCAAATAAATAATACCTATTTGCTAAATTAAATAAAGATACCATAACCTTCCAAAGACTAATTGTATTTAATTTTCAATTATCCTCAATGTTTGAGTAATAATTTATTGGACTAATAATTTCTTAGCGGTTGGATGGCAAGTAAATTAAATAAATAAGTAATTTATTTTTGAGTTTCAAAAACCTGTGGATAAAAACACTAAAGAAGGGGAAAATAATTTATTTTTTTAGACGGAATGAACTAATAACTAAAAAATTTTTAATTTGGCATATTAATAATTATTATAATTAAAAATTTTTATTTGGCACCACCTAATTGGTCGAATAGAGCTTATTCATCAGAGTGAGGTCGTTCCGCAGCAACCAATCACAGCGTGAAACTGGTATACAACATGGTAGCAGCAGCTTCAGCTGCCAATCAACGGCGGAGCTGAAGCTGCTGCCGCCATATTGTAAGGCTCGTGAATAAGCTCTATAGTCGTTATTGGTAGGCTAACTTCAATTGTTAAAAAAATTGCACTTTGTATCGCCGTTTATGAAGCTCTCTATCAACACCTCCTAGAAAGAAAGCCTGTGCACTGAAAATTCATACATTGTTACATGATCATAAGAAGTCACAATTTAGAGCTGATTATTGGTAGCAATACGATTAACAATGCCTTTTTTATGATGATGTAAAAATGGATGAATTTCCAATGCACAGGATTTCTTTTTAGAAGGTGTTGTCTCTATGCACTCTTGTTAATGTTTTGATGATTGTTGACTTTATGTCCCTAGGCTTATCTGAAACCCGCTAGAATTCTTTCCACTTTCTATTCAGAAACAGGACGACGAGCGCCCCCAAGTTATCTTAAAATATATTTCATTCATTAAAAACAAAAATTAAAACAGTTTATATATTTATCACACAATGACAGTGATTTTAACCTTAAAAGAAAAACAAGCATTTCGGTGTGTAAATTTTCGCAGTAGTTCACAAAGTTTACATTTCAAATTAAAGTTGTTTTACTTATTGTTATATTATATTTTAATTTTGGTATCTTATCAGATGCATCTATAGGAAATTGTAGAATTACTGAAAATCAAGTTGAGTTAGTTAACTCAATCAAGAGATGCGGGAAATTCGCAAGTTAAAAATTTTTGTGTGGCATTTTGCTACACTGATTCATCACGGATTCTTTTGCGTAAGACGTGATATTTTTATAAGTATCAGATACACTTGTCGGCAATGTCTTTACACTGAAATTATTGACCTTTACTTTTTGCATCCAAATTACCATTTCTATCCACGTTATTGTGGCTCTCCCATTTTGCTTTATCCGGTCGTTACGCTCCATATTCGAGGAGGGTATATTGTTTGTTTGTTTGTTTGGTATTAACGTCCTTTTCAACTGCTATGGTCATTTCAGG
>JAHWFO010036886.1:1417826-1474631 GCA_023313115.1 Rhysida immarginata
ACCAAAAGTAAGCCCTAAATTTGGTCGACTTATGATGATGTAACAATGTATGACTTTTCAGTTGTGAGGCTTTCTTTCTAGGAAGAGTTGATTGTAAACATTTTCCCGAGATATAAACGTAGCCGACTGGTCAGACCTCGGCCGATTAATACTTAGTAGGTATTAATCGTCATAGGTCATACTTCCGAGGTTCTTTTTTTTTTATTTTTATTTTTTTATTTTTTTGGTTTTTTAGTTTTCATATACAGCTTTTTTTTTTAGAAAAAGACTGAAAAGAATAAAATAAAATATATAAAATAAAATTTTAAAGCACACACTTTCACCTTAAAAAGTGCAGTAAAAAGTAAAAAATCTAATTTTAAAAAGAAAATACAACATAATAAAATTAACGCGCCACCACACTTTTACCTTTTCTTAAAATTAGATTTTTTATTTTTTACTGCACTTTTTAAGGTTAAAGTGTGTGCTTTAAAATTTTTTTATATATTTTATTTAACAATGCTTAACTAAATTCATTTTTGTTAATGTGATGTAATTTAACACTTTAAGATATCAATTGTTTCGTTTTAATTGAAGTAATCCAGAGGGAGATAATTTGTTTCAAAAGTTAAGTGATCATTAAATTATCTTTAATTAGAAAGTATTACTCATTTAGAAAAAAATAAAAAGATCACGAGAAAACTTTCTTAAGCACTTTCTTAATAAAATATCTATGTAGTTTCGGAGTAAATATTACAAAACTTTTTTCTACCTTTATTTTATCAGCAATGGTTTTTTTTTTTTTTAGATAATTTAATTTCAATTTTTCATTCTACTAACTTGAACGAGGAGAAAATTATACGTTTAATATCATACTCATCGTTGAAAAGTTAAAATAAAGAATGTTGTGAACGATTAATTCAATGTCTGGTTGCGAATTGTTTATGGCCCGATGTTTAAAAAAATTTAATGAATAAGCACCTGTTACAACCTAACTTACTGGTAAATAAAGTTACTGTTATGGAGGAGGAAGGGGATATACATAAGTTAATAATGTTAAGCTTGTTTTATGGTGAAATGTATACTGGGTATATCTAAACCTCTGTCACAAACTTCTGGTGGCGATTCCCCACAGCGAGATGAAAACAAAAATTCATATAAACCTGCTTCGGATAACGAACCATTTATGAGATTTCCGGAGTTAAAAGTGAAGTTTTAGCAGCTGGAATTGTACTCTGTGAATGGCAGGTATAGTTTCTCTGCATGTCATCTGCCATCCACAGAGTAGAAAAACTTCAAAAAGCTGCTGAAACTTCAATTTTAACTGCGGAAATCTCATATCCGAGCTATGTTTATATGAAAACTTTTGTTTTCATCTCTCTGTGGGGAATCACCACGAGAAGTTTGTGACAGGGGTTTAGATACACCCTATAGATCACATAATTTCTTTAGAGAAAGAGAAAATGTCTTCTTTTCCTCCTTTTAGAAGCTCTTATAACGTAGGATATTTAAAAATTATAAAAAGGGTGTAAATTAATCGTTCAGCGCTAATTAGAGGATCGTTTCCTAAGGACAAACTAAGACGAAACTGTTTTTGGAAGCTTTTTAAATAGATGGAAGCTTTTTAATAAATGGCATAAGTTTCGAGAAAAATGACTTTGAAATGTGATGACATCGCAGCGGGATTATTGCGTCACAATGTTTCCTGCAGAACGTTGCGTGCGTCCATGGTATCTTGTTGTTAGCAAATCAGACCAACCCTGATACTTTTGAGCGCCTAAGGAGATTGATGATAAACCGCGTAGCAATTCTCGAACTGGAATTTTGAACATAATTTGAACATATGCTTCGAAGTGGACATTTTGAACAGTTACTGTAAATATCTACAATACAGTACTTATTACCGTTCAAAGAACCGATGTTGTGCAACCAATACGTTGTTTCTCCTTGTTTATTACATGCTCTGAATACACGCCTGTGGAAATTTAAAATTTGATATGAAATAATTGCATTGCTTTGAGGTTTCACAACGGAGATGTAGCGTAGCCCACGAGAAAGACAGGCCGGGCACTAAAAAGTCACATGACCAAAGTAGATCGAGCAACAATCCACTCTTCATTGTTTCCATCTTGGATTTCAACAATCAGCGTTTTTTCGTTTGTTGGAAACAATGAAGATTGGATTGTTGCTTGATCTACTTTGGTCATGTGACTTTTTAGTGCCCCGGCCTGTCTTTCTAGTTGGCTTTGAAATGTAGGATATGACGTCATCACAGTTCAAAGTCATTTTTCTCGAAACGTATGCCGTCTATTAATAAAGACTCGCAAGAACATTTTCTTCTTAATTTGTTTTTAGGAAACGATCCTCCAAGAGGCATCCAACATTTTAGTTTAACCCTGTATAACTAGATTTTTCCTTACTTTGATTATTGTTCCTATCTACTGTGTTTTTGGATTCCAGATTCTATACAGGGTTTACAGAATCTTTCCATTCACTTTATTCTTTATATATGTCTAGGTGTTTCAAACATTTTAATTTTATAATTAAGCATTTATATTTTGGATGCGTTAAAATACATTATTTATTATAGAAATAATGTAACCAGTTTTTGATTGCAACAATTTAAATTTCATCCAGATGTGTTTCGATATTTTAACCATCTTCAGTGGGTTAATGTGTAGGCTATAAGTGAAAGCAATCGACAATCGAACAGCGCAGGGAAAACGAAACGAGCGGTCCGAAAGCAATGCTTTCACTGCCATACTCATCCAGGAAGTAACCAATGGAAGTATACAGAACTAGGCAAGAAGCCGAATGAAACCTAGTTAAGTCATCCAGAGGATAAGATGGAGTCCTTTCCTATAAGGACGATAAAGTTGATTGTTGATTGACGAGGGACACGGAGCTACGAGATCCAGTATTCGGGAAAGATGGCCTTTTGGATGTCGTCGAAATTGATGTCCAGGACTTGACGAGGCCTGCGATGCCTGAGGAAACTTCTAAACGTGAGAGATGCTCCAGAATATCTGCATCCAGAGGAATGGGATGGTCCTTAATCTTCAGAAGCAACTTCTTCAACGACTCCTGAACATAGTTACCAATTGGAGGTATATGGAAATCTTCAGCAATAGAAATATTTGTTGTGACTCTCCTGTCAAGTTGGGAGATAGTCCTCAGTGTAACATTTTGGAAGGTTTGGAGATTCTTCCATCTGGATCTGCATATTGTATCCCAGGCAGGCATACCATAAAGAAGAATGGTTCGTATAATCATCTTATAAAGCAAGAGTTTGCTATCCATTCCGAGGGCGCTGTTTCGCCGACAAGTGAAAGCACGGAAATGCCAGCTTATATAAGGGAGCGGATCCCTTCTCTGTCATCCCATTGGTGGGGTCGTGGTCATTTATCGAGATCATAACCAATCATGTGAAGAGAAGGGATTCACTTTACAAAATTTTAAAAGGTGATGACTATTTAATATTATCATCATCTATTTTATGCAATGTCATTTAATCCCTACTTTTATCCTATTGAAGATCCAATTACCAAATTGTAGAGCATCGTCTATTTAATCGATGAAACTCCCCCAAAACCATGAACGAACTGAAGCAGAGAATTCGGGATGCAATTGCAATTGTTACACCACAGTTATTGTTCGTAATGGAAAATAGAGATTAATTTAAGTGATAGAATAACATTTTTCCATCATTTAGATAAACCATAGTTATTGGAAGACGTCCAAAAGTCAACTAAAATACGAGCTCAAATTTGTATAGCTTCTGAGGGACTTGTAAAGTTTGTCCAGGACGTCATTGATTAGTCCTATAATTATTTCTTTCTTGTTATAAACACAATGTTAATTGGAATTCTCATTTTTATTTTGAATTTTGTTTAGATGTATGGAGTTTTATTTAGTCCCGTAAACAAAGCAGGGCAGGTTTTTTGTAATAGCAGTTGTTAATGCAAAGAGTAGGTGCACGCGTTCGATGACAATTTACGCATTCAATTTGGATTAACATGATAATACTGCTTTTGTTGATGGGTTTAGACTAATTAGAATGATGTTCTACAGCTTGGAAATTAGAATTATCTTGATATTTTCCTAAAAGAGCTGTCCGGGAGAAGTGTCTATTATCATACTCTCTAAAACTGCTAATTGTTTCATATTGGTCAGGAAGCGTGAACTCGATTACCGGATCGTTTGAGAAATCACAATAACTTATTAACGAATCTTATTTTTCATATCAAAGAATTAATGGCATAAATAGATATTTCATTTAAATTAAATCTTTACAAAACTATGTGTAGAATTTTTAGGTAGAATTGTCATACACGAAAACGAATTTTCATCTTACTGACATCGATCTAATGTTTATAAAATTAGAAGTATCTAAAAATTCAAGACAACATCACCAGAGTTGCGTATCGAGCAGGTCTTATTTCTCTTCAAAAGTTTTATCGACCATTTGACATTAACATCCCCGTTCATTGCTTTCGTTCAGTGAAGTCATACAGCTTAATATTTTGTTAAAATAGATAGTTTCTTATGAGTGCTATCTTCCATTGATTGATAGCAGTGGAAAATGTAATTACTATAACGGTTAAAGCTAATAGAGTATTTGTTGGGATTTTTTTTTCTTATTCGAGTATTATTATTATTATTACTAGTTTTAAAGCCCGTCATACGACGGTGCCACAACGGGCGAATCTGTAAATTCGATTTTAATTATAAAATTGTTATAGGACTGTGATAATTGACAGGTCTGCCTATAGTAAATAAGTCGCTGTCAATATGAACGCGAGACTATCTCAATAACTGAAAAATATTTACTTAATTTTCTAACCTGCTTATCTGTTCAGGTCGCGAAGGCAGCACTCGCGATTTTCCGCCATCAGGCCATATCCTCAGTCGTAACACCCAAGCGACTCGAACCCAAATGCTCTATGT
This sequence comes from Rhysida immarginata, assembly GCA_023313115.1. Taxonomy (NCBI): domain Eukaryota; kingdom Metazoa; phylum Arthropoda; class Chilopoda; order Scolopendromorpha; family Scolopendridae; genus Rhysida; species Rhysida immarginata. The sequence continues at coordinate 1,422,753 of JAHWFO010036886.1, forward strand.
AGTTCAGCCACCTTGTTCTAGTCAGACCCCTTGGTCTCTTATGTGACCTTGATCTTCGAAAATAGCAACTGACTGCGAAGACAGATGCAGCATCCGTACATGCGGCCATACCAACGCAACCGAGCCGTCTCAATTCGGAGAAGTAGCGCCTCAACACCTGCCTTATTGTGATGCTGGACACTGTCTAGTAGGGAACACCTGCCACACTACTCAGCCTCTCATTGCGGCACGCTTTCAGTCATTACCCAAAACAGACTTGAAAACAGACAGATTGGTTCTCTTTCCTCGCTCAAGTTTGTTACAACGAATCACCACAGTTTTCGTTAAACACAGCTTGCTGCACCGATCCGAGCATCCAATAAATAATGTTACTTGCTTTTGATTTTATTCGAAATCCCGGCGTACGAAGATTACCGCAGCAGTGGAGATTGTAAGTTATTCGATTTTATTAAAAAAAAAACCTCATCTGCGACAGAACTGTGATAATTACAGTATTGCCAATGTTAAAAGGTCACTGTCAATTTGATAACAATACTAACACAAAGTGTCTTGTTATAAAGTGACAAAGTCACTACTGTCAATTTTACAGTTATAACCTAACACAAAAACACATCTACACCTGTTAGATGTAAACTTTGCTCTTTAGTGAAAATGGCTGGTTGGGCTCTTTTTTGCCTCCATCATTGCTCATTTAGCCATTTTCAGTTTTCTTGGGAGCGTGGCTTGCGCGTGCGCTGTGGTTGCCTCCAACAGGCAGAAGCGTTTCCGGTTGGAGCCATCCCAGCTTATCTGCTGCTTCTCCCTGCCAGCCGCGTATAAACGTTGGGTAGTGTAGCATAGTGTACAGCTTAAATGACTTAAACGATTTAAAATAGCTGATGCATTGAAGATACATAAAGAAGCCATTGTTCCGATGGTTGTGAGAAACTGTTAAAGTTCCAGGCGAATGAACAAATCATCCTATACTGAAATCAAGCTAAACCACAGCAGAAATCGGCTTCGGAACTTAACAAAAAATATAAACCAAAATTCCTAATATACAATAAAAATTACATAACATGTTTGTTATACATCGTAAGTTTTATGTAATTATTTTTTTTTACCGTATATAAGGAATTTATTGTTTTGAAATAACCATGTTGTCACATTGATTTAATTATCTTGTTCATTTTAATTTTATGTATTTACGAAATAATGATTGTTTTATAAGAGGCAGATTAATATAATCTCAATTTCTGCAAAGAGAACTATACCCATGAAAAAAAAAGGAATCATTTATTAGGAGCTTTAGCATAAAAGCTACTTATAAGAATGCGCCCTTGGTCTGTACGTTTATCCGGCCATCCGCCGTTTGCACGATAACTTGAAAACGGATTAACTTTTTCAAATTCTGTTTTCAGAAATATAACCATCAAAGTCTTAGCTCGGCCGTATCAACTTTTGAGAATTTTTCGTGGACCCCTTCAAGTCGAATTCACGTGCTAAAACAGTGAGTGTAAAGAATACCAAGCTAATGGCATGTCATATAACAATCGATTTGTCAAGAAGGAATACATTGTTACTTTCTGTTCATCTTTTAAGCATTACTGAGATCGGCGAGCGCACGTGAAATCGCTTTGTCGACGTACAATTGCTCAAGTGCTCATAATCTATATTATTAAGTAGCCATCTGTACTATTTACTTTTGGTTTTGATTGCTATAGGGGGATCGGAATTACGGGGGTGGGATTCAGGGAGGGCAACATATCCGTGTGCTATTTAGGTACGTAAAAACGTGAAATTCGGTATCCAGATTCCTCTAGGCAAGATCTACAATACTAGGCCCAGGTGTTCCATTGGGGTCGGATTTGCGGGGTGGTAGTCACGTGGTCTTTAAAACTATGCAAACATATGGCTTGTAATATATCATACGTTCGGAAATGATGAGAAAGGAAAGAAAATACGAGCTTTTTTACATTTTCTACATATTACGTTCGAGCAAATTAATTTTTGATTTAAAAACTTGGGGAGAGGTAAAAAGGGCAGACAAAGGGGTAAAAATAGATGACTTCAGGATCGGCTACTTGCCTTACCCTACTCGGGGGGAGGGGGAGATGGGATTAATTTTTTAATAAATATATAAATGTATTTCTCCCTCACTGCTAAAGCTCCTCTTTGGAATGTTTACAAGATTTTATTAAACAACAGACATCGAGGATGTATTTTACAGCAAAAATAGAACATAGCACCCCCCCCCCGCGTCGATACAGTGGAAGCACATACATACATGTATTTATGAATTTCAATCAGCTTTAGAAATTGTCGGTTCAGTCAAAGTCAAGTCAGCTCAAGACTTTATGGACAGTTTAGTGATATATTTTTTCCTAGATGACTGAAAAACTTCACTAAAAAGGCTCGTTTATTGTTGCATTATTAATAAATTATTATTATTATTATTATTATTATTATTATTATTATTATGTAGGTAGCCTTTTAATTATTATCTAGGGAACCTTTCAACGATTAATCCTTGTAGGCTATGATCAGAAGGAACGCATGGATGTAAGTAAGCCTCCATATTAAGGATGCAGCGTTTCATCGGGCATTACACATTATGCGATTACGCTTGCATGTAAATCAGCCTTAACGAGCAGCCTATAACGACGGATGAAGAAATACTATAACGCAGTATTTCTTCATTTACGCAGCAGGAATCGGGAATTTCGAATATGTACTTGCCTCTGCTTAGCTGAAAACCGCAGGTGACTTATGGCAGATCAGCTTGCCGGAAGTTGTTCTGCCTGTGGGAAGCAATGTTGGAGTATGCGCGCGCTCTCCCCCTCCCCTCTGCTGAAAAGACCTAATTTCCTCGGCAGACCGTTTTGAGGTCATATTGTCTGCTCATTTAAAACTAAAAAAATTAATTAAACGCATGTAATGAATATATAAAATGAGAAATTAATAATGTTATTTGCTTTTGATTTTATTCGATTTGATTTCTTTTTCTAATTTATGAATTTTCCTTTTTATTAATTTATTCAAATAAAAAGTTATTAGTATGCACTTTTAACGAATATCATAAAATGCAAAAACTAATTTTATCTACTTGTCACTTTATTTGAAGGTTATTTTTTATTAACATTAAAAAATAATAATCGTTTACATGTAATGAATTTCATAATTTAGAACAGCTAAAATGACTTTTATTTAGGATTTAATTTGATTTATTTATTTATTTTACTGTGTTATTTTTAAATGTCGGTAGATGTATATCAGAGACTTTCAATAGGGAGACATGTCACTTACTTAATTTTCATTTAATAAGGACTCTTAGGTGTTTCATTGGAAATGTACTGATGGCGCTGAAACGATGACGACGACGTCATGGTTTCGATTATAAGTTTCGCTAGATGTTCAAAGTTTAGCAACGATCAAATCGACGAGCGAAAACCATCATAGAACTTATCAAATTGTTTTACTAAAGCATGTCAGTGGTGTGCTGCAAAATTTTGTGCCCAACGTCTTGGGGTAAAGCCGTGACCACCGAGAGAGAAGGCCTCCGCAATGAAACTGAATACATTGTTACATCATCATAGATAGTGCAAATTCAGGGCTTATTATTGGTAGAAATACGAATAACAATGCACTATCTATGTGATGCAACAATGTATTCAGTTTCATTGCTGAGGTCTTCTCTCTCGGTGGTCACGGTAAAGCACCTTTCGTTCTTTAGATTTCCAACGGATCCTGAGAGGTACGTTTATTAGGAACTTTAGCATAAAAGCTAATTATAAGAATGCGCCCTTGGTCTGTACGTTTATCCGTCCGTCCGGCCGTCCGCCGTTTGCACGATAACTTGAAAACGGATTAAGTTTTTTAAATTCTGTTTTCAGAAATATGCCCACCAAAGTCTTAGCTCGGCCGTATCAACTTTTCAGAATTTTTCGTGGACCTCTTCAAGTCGAATTCACGTGCTAAAACAGTGAGTGTAAAGAATGCCAAGCTAATGGCATGTCATATAACAATCGATTTATCAAGAAGGAATACATTGTTACTTTCTGTTCATCTCTTAAACATTATTGACATCGGCGCGCGCACGTGAAATCGCTTCGTCGACGCACGGTTGTTCAAGTGCTCATAATCTATTAGCATATTATTAAGTAGCGGAAAAATTGAGCTACTTATTGGTTTTATTTTACAAACGATTTGAATCACCCTTCATCATTTCTACATTTTTTGAGGAAGAAGGTTGAAATTCGGAATGTACGAGGCATGTTTTTTAAGTAAGTACCGTTTTGCGATTCCGCCGCCGCAGCGCTACGGTCGGCGTTCCGCGCATGCGCGCTGGTTAACTACATCTCTTGTCTACGCACTGACGCCATTACAGTCTGATTCTTCATTGTATACGTTGTTTACTGAGTGTTTAAGATGCCTCCGACAATCGTGAGTCCCGCCGATTGTGAAGTACGGGCTGTTATACGATTTCTTAGTGCTAAAGGCGTAAAACCGATCGATATTCATCGTGAGATCTGTGAAGTGTACGGACAAAACATTATGAGTGATGGAATGGTAAGGAAATGGGTGAGAGCATTTAAAGATGGCCGCACAAATGTGCATGATGAAGAACGGAGTGGGCGTCCTTCGGTCGTTAATGAAGATTTGGTGCAGAAAGTGGACGAAAAGGTGAGAGAAAACAGACGCTTTACAATTTCATCATTGTGCGACTGCTTTCCTCAATATTCTCGTAGTGTTTTGTATCGCATTGTGACCGAGAACTTGAATTACCGGAAATTGTGTTCACGTTGGGTTCCAAAAATGTTGACGGATTTGCACAAAACCCAACGTTTAGGCAGTGCATTGACTTTCCTTGAGCGGTACCACAATGAAGGTGAAGATTTTTTAGACCAAATTGTTACTGGTGACGAAACATGGGTGGCCCACGTCACACCAGAATCGAAACAACAATCCATGGAATGGCGACATTCATCATCACCCAAAAAAGTGAAGTTTAAGCAAACAATTTCTGCCCGGAAAATCATGTGCACAGTTTTTTGGGACAGAAAAGGAGTATTGCTAGTGGAGTTTCTGCCTCGTAATGAGACAATCAATGCAGCGTCTTATTGTGAGACATTGAACAATCTGCGTCGTGCAATCCAGAACAAAAGACGTGGCAAGTTGAGTAAGGGTATCGTTTTGCTGCATGACAATGCCCGTCCACATTTGGCTAATCGGACCAAAGATCTCATCAAATCTTTTAAATGGGAAACTCTAGATCATCCTCCATACAGCCCTGATCTGGCGCCCAGTGACTACCATTTGTTCCTGCACTTGAAGAAACACCTGGGTGGTCAGCGTCTTCAAGATGATAACGAAGTCAAAACAGTTGTGATACAGTGGTTAACAAGTCAGGCGGCAGAATTTTATGAGGAGGGTATTCAAAAACTGGTGCCACGTTATGACAAGTGCCTCAATATTCACGGAAATTATGTAGAAAAGTAGATTAAGGTACAGGCTTTCATGTAAAAATAAAATTATTGCGATATCTTTGCACGTCTTTTTTTAATTCCAAAACGGTACTTACTTAAAAAACATGCCTCGTAGCTTCTATGGGCATGTCAGAGGTTGTATATGTGCTATTTAGGTACGTAAAGGCGTGAAATTCAGTATCCAGATTCCTCTAGGCAAGATCTACATTACTATGAAGTTTAGGCCCAAGTGTTCCATAGGGGTCGGATTTGCAGGGGTGGTAGTCACGTGGTCTTTAGACCTATGCCAACAAATGGCTTGTGATTTATCATACGTTCGGAAATGATGAGAATGGAAAGAAGATACGAGCTTTTTTTTACATTTTCTACATATTAGTTTCGAGAAAATTAATTTTTGATTAAAAAACTTGGGGAGAGGTAAAAAGTGTAGATAAAGGGATAAAAATAGATGCTACTTGCCTTACTTCAGGATCTGCTACTTGCCTTACCCTACTCGAGGGGAGGAGGAGGGGGGATTAATTTTTTTAATACATGTATAAATGTATTTCTCCTTCACTGCTAAAGCTCCTACTTGGAATGTTTACAAGATTTTATTTATTTACAGTAAATATCTTATCTATAATTTATTAACTTCCATAGTGCCTAAAAACAAGCCAACTTTCATTTTTTCCAACAAACGAAAAAACACTGATTGTTAAAATCCAATATATTGTTAAAAGCCAAAAATATATTGTCATCATAATTTTTTACTGTAGTAACTATATCGATTATTTTAAAAACCGCGCTAAAAATGTTAAATAAACAATCCTAAATCCTAAATAGACAACTTTACCTGTTATAAATTATGAAATTCATTAAATTATGTTTATGATTCTTATTTTTTTAATTTTAATAAAGATAGTAAAAAATCCAAATAAAAATCTTTTGAAATTGATTAACGAAATTTTTCGAAAATAAATCAATTCATTTTTTTCATATTATAATATTCATTACATATGCATAATTATACTTTTTTAGTTTATTGCTGTCGTTAACTTAAAGTTTTTATATTTTTGACAGTGTTAGGTGCAAAATATAGTTAACAGGCTATGGAAGAAGCGACCTGCTTACTGAAACTTTTGAAAAAATCAGTAAAAATTACGTACTATGTGCATCACATGTCACAAATAAACAATTTTATAACTCCAGCAAGAGAAGCCGTCTATTAAAATCAGCAGTTCCCACCATTTTTACGTGAACATGAAAAACATCAACTCATGGTGCACCCTCCACTTCACAGCACCAAGAACCTTCTCCACCCACTTCACAATACCAAAAACAGATCATCAATGCTCCTTCCTCTCTTTGTACATCAGAAGTGCACTATGAATCATCCCAAGATGATCCCAAAGAGTCACTTCAGGAAGAAAAGACTGCAAGTGTCAAAAGAAGATTACCATTTCTCAACACACAACCACCAAAAAAGCAGAAAAAAAAACAAACAGCGAGAGAACTAGCTGCCACCCCGAAAAAAGCGACTATTAATGAAGCTAAATAAATACAGAGTAAGTTTGCAAAGAGCCAGAAAACAATTAACTGAAATGCCAGCAAAGTTTATGTAGCAGTGTTATAATTATCTATAGCTGATATTCGAGATTTCTGTAGTGATACATTTTCACTGTTCGTACTTCTTCTTGATCGATTGCTTGTCTTTTTTAAATTTGTACATGTGAGATTCACTAGCATTTGTATATTTTATTTTTCGCATAGTTCAATTTTGTCATCTTTAGATTCTGATAATGGGAATTATAAAATACACATCAGGAATTATGTGGATATTTTTGCATGATAAATGCACATAAAGCAATATTTATAAAATCTCTTTAGCAATTTAAGTTTTAACAGGAATAGATGAGTTTGTACTTTGGTGTAAATTATTTTCAACACAAAATAAAATTGCTTGAAATTTAAAATGTTTTTTGCCGTTTCTGTTTAAATATAAGATTTTTAGAAAATAATTTTAAAATTAAAAACATAGTAAAAAAAAATGTTAAACTGAAAAAAACTTTGTACAACGAAAGTTTTACTCGGCGTGTTCAGTTAAATTTCCGACTTCAATTGTTAGACATTGCAACAATGTCTAAAAATTGAAATCGGAAATTTAATTGGACACGCCCAGATTTTACTGTGAAGTCAATAATGCCTTGCCCGAGGTTAACGAGAAAGACAGGCTCCGGCACTGAAAAGTCACCTGACCAAGACAGGTCTATTAACAATGTAACTTTCATTGTTTCCATCTTGTATTTTAACAATCAGTGATTTTTCCTTTGTTGGAAACAATGAAGGTTGGATTGTTAATAGACCTATTTTGGTCAGGTGACTGTTCAGTGCCGGAGCCTGTATTTCTCGTTAGCCTCGTGCCTTGCCTCGATGCTACTATTTGCGTCATTCATGTACAACTTCACACATGAAGAACTGGCTGACATGCATTTGATGTATGTTCTGCTAATGGCAACAGGGCAGCAGCTCAACGGTTGTATCGTGAACGTTTCCCACGCCATGTTTGTCCTGACGCACGAATATTCCCCAGAATCCATCGATGTCTGCGGGAAACTGGTTCCCTTACTGTTGCTGGCACTGGGCATGCAAGAACTGTTCTTACTGTTGCTGTGGAGGAGGAGGTGCTGCGAAGGTTTGCAGACAACCTACACACAAGCACCCGTGCAGTAACAAACGCTTTGGGCCTGCACCAACGACAAGTGTAGCACGTGTTAAACACAAATGGATTTCACCCATTTCATCATCAACGCGTTCAAGTGCTCAATGCTGACGACTACGGCCCACGCCGTGCACTTGCGCAGTGGTTCCTGAGGCACATTATCATTCATCATGTGTTTGAACAAAACGTTCTGTTCACTGACGAGGGCTGCCTTGGTAGAGAGGCTATTGTCTACAATTACCACAACGACCATACGTGGGCAACCGTCAATCCTCATGCAACAGTTTCTCGTAAACACCAACCACGATTCAGCGTAAACGTGTGGGCAGGCATTGTTGACAGCCAGCTCATTATTCCATACCTTTTACCTACCCATCTCAATGCCCGCGTGTACCGCACATTTCTGGAAGAGGCATTACCGGAGTTGTTGGAAGACGTGCCCTTAGCTGCTCGCCATCGTCTGTGGATCCAACATGACGGAGCTCCTGAGCATTTTGGCACCACTGTCAGGTAATACCTGGACAATGCATACAACGGTTGTTGGATAGGACGGGGGTACATGAAGACTCAGGTATACGAGACACATATCACATCTGTCGACGATCTGGTTGCCCCTATCGCAGCTGTCGGTGAAGAGCTCAAGGAGCAGCCCTATACATGCCATCGAGCAATTGAATCGTTACTTTGCAGATGCGATCTCTGTATCCAGGCTGGTGGACGTAATTTTGAGCACCTTTGTAAGAGACAGTTGGATTAAATTGTATTTTCTCCTGGACGTACGAGTTTGTCTTATGTAGCGCGGTAGCCTTTTCTTGTATGCCAGGAAGCCACCTTGCTGGGGAAGCAACCCACTTTTCTCTCCCCCATATCTCTAAAATGGGGGAGTTCCGACTCCATGTACTTAGGGACAAAGTGCATCACTATACAATGATATACACTGTCATATCAATGAATTATGACCAGCACCCCTTCAAGGCACACGCATGGTTCGCCCCAACAACGATTACACATTGCAAAATTTTCATAACAGACTGAGAAAGCTTTAAAGCAGGTGCATCAAACGGCAGGTGCACGAGCCTCAAGATGGATAAACGTCCGGATTTAACGGACATCCAAAAACACATCGCATTTGATAATAATAGGCAGCAAGGGTGACACCATCTCCGAAACGGCGCGATTTGTGAACTGTTCACAGTCCGCTGTAGTGAAGGTGTAGAAAGAGTGGACAGCAGGGACAGAAATCGCGAGCCACTGTAAAGGGTCACGAGCCATCGACCAACGGGGTGAGCGGCGCCTACGATGACTCGTAAAAGGTGACAGGAGAGCCACAGTCCATCAACTGACCACCACATTCAACAGTGGTGCCAACAGACGTGTATCCGACATTACCGTTGAACGCACCCTGCTACGGATGGGCCTGAACAGTCGACGCATGGTTGCTGCACCCATGTTGACCAGGGGTTATCGTCAACGACGCCTAGACTTTGCACGTGAGCACCGCCATTGAACCACAGACGAGTGGGCTAAGGTCGCCTTCTCCGACCAGGCAAGGATTTTGCTCCATAAGATTGACGGGCGATGGCGAGTGCGTCGTGAACACCATGAAAAGAGACTGCAGGAGGCTATTGTGGGCCGGAAACAGGCTGGTGGGGGTAGTGTGCATATGTGGGGGATCTTCTGTTGGGAGCAGTTAGGTCCACTGATTCGTCTAGAGGGCAATTTGAATGCCCGTGGCCATCTGTCAATGGGGACCAGGTGCACCCGTACATGTTCACAATGTTCCCCCAATGGGGAACATGCATGAAAATTTTAAAAAATTGTTTTCGATAGTATTCGTCATCAATATCAAGGAATGATGATTTGTTTTTTCTAAAAATGTATAGTTATTTTTTAAAAAATTATGAAAGATAGGACCTCATAAAAACGCTACATCATAGCACTCTGTGCCGTGACGTCACGACCCTCCTTCTATCCTGAGTCTATGGCTTTCTCCTACGTTGACAGTACTAAGTCTCCTGAAAATATCGACAAGAAAACATATCATTGCATATCATGTATGTAATTAAATAAAAGCACATGTGTACTATATCAGGTAAAAAATTCAACAACTTGTCAATAAAGTATTAACGGGAGGGGGGGTTCCAAAGAAGATCGGGAGCGGGGGGAGGGGGGGGGGAGCTTGAATAGCATATTTTTTAACTTATTTACTGTGAGCACTACATGTTTCCCCAATTACAATGTTCACTAAAATTTACAATTTCAGAAGTTAAAAGTTTTTCAAACATTTTAAAACTTGCGATATACACAATGTGAAGTACAATAAAAGAAGAAAAAAAACATAAGCGAGAATAAACTTTTTATTAAGATTTAAAATAAAACAAACTTTCGGAATTATACTATATAAAAATATATTTAAGCATATCAGTAGTCGCTTAAATATATATTTTTTTGTATAGTATAATCCAGAAAGTTAGTTTTATTTATTTTAAATCTTTAAAAAAAATAAGAGATCGGCTTTTATTAGTTTCGGATATGCTATCTTCGAAAGGCACTATGTGATGGCTTGCCACTACGATTTATTTCTTTAAATATACATGAAAAAATTTATTCCTAATACACTTTTACGTATTATGCATACAAAATTCGTAGGGTAAATCCTGTCACATTTCATGTGTGAGAGCTTACGTTTCTTTTAATCATTAAGCTCGAAACCAGTGTATCAAAGCAACATGGCCAATCGCGTCCCCACTAAATAAGAAAATTATAAATCTTTCCTTCATAATAAGAATGTTTTCTTCCCGAAATTTTAGGTTTACAGGCATATTAAAATATTTTTTGTAAGCTCTTAGTAAAGAATGAGAAATGTAAGCCAAGAAAATGGCTTTAGTCTCGCGAATTTTCGGCCGAAACATAGCGTTCGTCACTTCTAAAAAAATCCGCAACGTTTATGTCGATCTTCGGCAAATTCTCAGATTGTGATTTTTGATATCCTGAGTCGGTCCTGGTAATTTTCTGTTAAGTAAAAAGAAGAAAAACTACGACGAAAAGAAAGCGATGATGTGAAATGTGAATCTTATTCAATAAACGATAGCGTGAAGTATAGAATAGCCAAGTCATTAGCCAAGTTTCGAACATTAGTTCCAAGTTTCGTGTTTTTAAAATTAAATTTAATAAATTTTGAAAAGTCATTAGCGTTTTTGACCACGATTTTCATGTTCAGCGTGTCCAAATCTATGAAAAACAATTGTTATTTATTAAAAAAAAGTTCCATGCATGTTCCCCATTGATTGTGTGTTCCAGCAGGACAATGCACCCTGCCACAAGGCACGTCTCCTTCTGTATTAGTTCGAGGAACACCCTACTGACTTTCGAGTGCTCCCTTGGCCCGCTAATTCGCCGGACATCAATCCAATCGAACATCTATGGGAGCACCTTGATCGCCATGTACGGCAGCTGGACCTATGACTCTCGAAGTTCTGTGGACAGCGCTTCAAGCGGAATGGACTGCCATACCAACGGACACATACCGCGCACTTCTTGCGTCCATACCACGACGCCTAGCAGCAGTTATAGCGACGAAGGGTGGCTATTCCCTTTACTAAGCGGGTGGTCATAATTCAGGGATATGACAGTGTATTATGTGTATAATTATCTACTATTTGTTTTTCCTCACCTTGTATAGTATGACAACGAAACAAATATTGGGCGCGACAAAATAAAATTAAGAATGTCTAACAATTACCTTCAGAATTTTAATTGGACAATCCCAAATTTTTTCTCGTTAAACGTACGAGGGGCGTTCAAATTTAACCTGGACGTTATTTTTGTAAATTTCATTGTTATAAAAATCTAAACTTTCATTGTTGGGATGGCAACTATCGCCTGTCATTGCAAACGTAGCCCACTCATCCGGCTGCAATGACAACCGATTGTTTGTTTAAACAAAATGGCGGACAGCCTTGTGTCGACCAAAGTGGAACAACGAATAATCATCAAGTTTCTCCACAAGGAAGCTGTGAAAGCATCAGAAATTCACCAGAGACGTCAAAGACAGTTCACTGAGTCATGTTTGTCTCGATCGTCCGAGAATCCACCGGCAATGAACCTCATAAGCCAAGGCCAGCAACTGCGGTCAATGACGGCATCATCGCACGAACAAATGAACTGATAAAGGACAACAGGAAGATTCATGTCCGAGAATTGGCTTCAATACTGAACATCAGCACTGGCAGTGTGGAGACTGTCATCCACGGTAAGCTGAAATGCAACTAGATCTGTGCCAGATAGCTCCCTAAGCAATTCTCCGAGGATCACAAAACCACTCGGGTGGAAATTTATTCTATGCTGCTGCAGCGATATGATAGGGAAGGGACAGCTTCCTAAGGCGTGTTGTGACCACCGACGAGGCATGAATTCATCACCATACCCCTGAACGCAAACGTACGAACATGGAGTGGCGACACACTGACTCACCACGAACTAAGAAATTCAAGATGATTAAGGGTATCTTTCATGTAGATTTTCTGGAAGAACGTCGAACTGCACCCTGCTATTGTGACATTTTGAGGACCTCTCTGAAGTCGGCACTAAAAAAAAAAGCGACCAGGACTCCTAATCAGTAGTCTTCTCCAAAATAATGCCAGACCACACACCGCCGAACTGATTATGAACACACTGACGGAACTCAACGGGACATCTTACTACATCCTCCATTCAGCCTGGATCTCTCCCCTTGTGATTATTATCTTTTTGGACCATTGAAAGAGTTCTTGGGAGGGCAGAGGTTCGGCTCTAATGAAAAAGTGAAAAAGGCTGTCCTGACGTGGTTTTGCCATCAGCCTGAAGATTTCTACCAAATCGGTATCCAGACGCTCCCAGAACGCTGGAAAAAATGTGTAGAGAAGCAAGGAGAGTTCTTTGAGAAATATCTGATAACTATGTGTGCGTGTTTTTGTAGTTTCCTGATTTTATAAAAAATAAAGTCCAGATCAAATTTAAACGCCCCTCGTAGTATAACTGAGTGGCCAGATTATTATGACTGCCCGATCAGTACTTCGTTGGGCCACCTTTTGTTTTCAATACTACGGCGATTCTTCTTGGCATTGATTCCACTGATGTTGAAAGGTAATGCCAGGAATAGCACTGCCTAGTTGTGATAAATTTGATGGTTGTGAAACCAGCTACCTGATGGCTCTTTCAACTTCGTCCCACAAATGCTCAATTGGATTGAGATAAGGTGATTGTGGGGACCAGCTAAGCAAGGTAAAGTCTCCCTCATGTTCTTGAAACCATTCCTGCACATTACAAGCACCGTGGCATGGCGCATTGTCTTGTTGGAAGAAGCCATTTCCATTGGGATACGCCACCAACATTATAAGATGAACTTGAAGAGTAACGATACTTAGGTGCTGTGCTATTCGGACATTGTTCCACACGAATTAAAGGGCCAGGTAAACATGCCCCAAAACATAACACTGCATCAACAGTTTGAAGAGTTGTACTCATGCTTTCATGCTGTTTCCGCCTAATTTTCACTCTGCCTTCTACATGTCGGAACTGGAAACGTGATTCATCTGACCACATGACTTTTTTTCCAATGCTCGACTGTCAATCCTTGTGTTCCTGTGCGAATTGGAGATCTTTATCTTGTTAACTGCAAACAGCAAAGGTCTTCGAACTGGCCTTCGGCTTCCAAATCCCATACGGTGCAGTGTACGGAGAACAGTACGCTCAGAGATGAGTCCTGGTTAGAATTTGCTTTATTTGATGCACTGTTGCCCTTCTGTTGTCTTGTACCAGTCTTGCACTCTCCGTTCTGCCCGAACATTGAATAGTCGCTGACGGCCACAACTCGCACGTGCTGACCCAGTTTTCTGGCTGATACTCCAGTCTTTAAACACTTAAACAACAGCTGCTCTTGAAGGAATGCAGCTGTTTTGATGATACTCGCTCCGTGGCTTCGAGCATCAACAATCACTTCACTTTCAAAGGTTGTTAAATGCCGTCGTTTACCCATATCTTCAGAAACAAATCGCTTCTACTGTCGTGATTAACAATCTGCTTCCCTATTTATAATGGTCTGACCCTCTTCAGCGCGAAATCATAGCTAATTTGCCTACAAACGTCAGTTGATCATAATAATCTGGCCGCTCAGTGTAGATGGGCTGCGTACAACGATATGAAATGAGTAGATCGCTTATGAGCTGCTTTCAGCGCCACCAACGCGTCCCCAGCCTGTCAGCCATTGCTTTGGTTGGCAAAAAATGGCCTTCATCGTATGTTTACGTTTGAAGTTTGCGTAGACAAACACAGTAAAACTCAATGCCGATTTCTTGTCCAGCTTTAAATTGTAGTAATAGATATATTAAAGGTTCACCACTGACCTTTCACAGGTGTGTTTTTATCTTTCTGGTCTCTTAGAATGTAAAAATCCTGGTCATCTTTTATATCGTGGTTGTTGATACATAAAAGATGTCGATATTCAACCATGTTACCGTCGTTTCAGTGATACCAGAATGATTGTTTAGAGGTATTTATGAAATTATATACCGCATTTATTAAAAAGCATCTAAATTTGGGAGAGGTCGCTTAAGAAATTTCAGACTACAAGCAGGATGTTGGTGGTGGGGGGGGGGGGGATTTCTCATCTGGCGACAAAGCGGATGTATAGTAATTGCGCTTTGGCTGGCGATGTCGTTCTGCTAACCACAGTAATGGCGCCTACACTAACAATAGAGATTAGTTCCACTTTTCGCCGCCTTCAAATTGCCCCAAAGATGGCGGCCACATAAGCGATCTACTCATTTCATATCGTTGGCTGCGTAGGAACTTCCTACTTCTTAGTAGGAATGAACAAATTCATTTTCACTTCCGACGCTTTCACTCACTTCCGACCACAGAATTGTCTGAGATAGGGAAGAGCAAACAACCCAAAATGCCGTGTTGGGTTCCTTCCGAATCCTCAATCGATTCGAAAAGGCATATTTATTCAGCAAAATAATGTTTCATCGAAACAAAAATTTTTGAAAAATAAACTGCGTAACGCGGCACTAGACAGCATGATACAGGCGAAACACAATTTCTATGGCTGTGGTTAAACCCTCACCGATGAGAGAATGATGACGTAATTTCTCACTGGGCTAACCGTCTTTTTCTCGGTGAGGACGGTTAGACTAACCGGTTAGGCATAGGAGCACTAACTGGCGTTTCTGATCGCGTTAAAATGACGTCACAGTTTTCTCACCGGGATTTCTAACCGACCAAACGCTAACTCGTCTCACCGGTGAGAGTTTTTGACCCTAGCCAATGGCGACTACTAGTCACAGCCAAGGCCGGAAGTGCAGCTACTACGGAAGTTGATATACGCCTAGGCGCCCTAGTACCAAACGCTTGTAAATACGCACCCCGTCTATAATAGAACTAATATAAATTCATGTAAACACGAAGTCAGATGGTAACAATGCCTTTCCTTCGAACTGGTAAAAAGCGACCCCTGAACCCGCACATGCACAGTCATCCCGCTACCTACTACTCAGAAAATCCTTATAAGGTTGTGTTTTATTAATTTTTAAAAATGTTTTGTATAATGTAATTTTATTACTTTTTTGTCTCTCTATGGACCTCAAGATATCATAATAGATCATAGCTTACTATTCATTTGCTCTTTGCATAATTTTTTTATGCTTCTTCATATATGCATAAAAGTTTAATCGTTCTTCTAATTTAAAACTTGAAATGAAAAATGAGCTTTTCATGCATGTCCTGAAATGAAAAACAATATTAAGAAAAGAAAATGAATTTATTAACTCTTATTTTTCGGGTTCTAGAAATTATGTTAAGGAACAAAAATAATGAGGGTGAACCTAAAAATCATTTAGTTCAAAAAAAATAAAAACAATAGTAACTTTTTTAAACTCTCATGAAGGGATGAAAATATATTAACATATAGAAACCTAAAGATAATTTAAAAAAATTTCAAACACGAATGTATATAGACTGCTTCAGTGCTGTTTATTTTTTAGCCAATCTTGTTGCCCCCCAATAGTCTTTTCATGTTTTTACAATGGATTGGTATTTCGGCAGTGTTTCACATGAGAGTATATTTAGTTGCCATACTACACTTACCAACGCTGGAACGCAATAAAGGAGATAGAACTTTTTACAAATCTTAAAGAAAATGAAATTAAAAGCTGTAAAACAACAGCTACGTGCTTTTGTTTAAGGAAATACTTTAGATTTTGAATTTTCAGGGCCGTCTGGGATAAGTTCAAGATTATCAATTACCAATATATATAATCGTATTGCAATTGCCGTCCTTATTCGAGAAACATGTCTTAAAACAATTCGATGTTAATTTCCAAGTCTTCGAGGTGAAGTGTTCAACCGTAATGGCACTTGGAATTTGTAGGATGAATATTTTGGTAAAGAAGAATTCATGTCTCTCTTTAGCTGTCATTGGTCGTTTAATAAAGTCTGTTGTTTGTAGCAATCACAGTTAATGGAATGAGAAGGGAGTCAGAGAAATTTTCTGGATTTTTTTTTTCATTTTTTGAGAAGACCCTCTCCAGTGGGATCGTCCAACCAAGGATAGTTGTTGGGGCAATCCATGCATGTAAACAGACGAATCGCTTCACCAGCCAGTTCTTTGGAGGATAATGGGCAAGCATTGGGGATGTGGCAATGTGGTTGGCCCTGGACGTCACAGCTCTCTTTCCAAGGTCCAAAGCCCTGCGCAGAACCGATGTCAACGGGGCTCTGCATCCACTGAATGGCCTGTGTCATGGTGATGAAGTAGACGTCATTCCTGTTGAGCATCTCGTCCATCCAGTTCAGGAAGGAAATCTTCAGTTCAGGGTTGTTTTTGAGCCACACGGCATGGAAGTAGAGACCAAATGGAGCTCGGTTCGTGTTGAAGTGACGATTGAAGTTGTGTGTGAGGAAGTTGTAGAATTGCTCACCGTTCACAATGTTGGAGCACGAGTCTACCATAGCACAACCAGGAAGGTCTTCATCAAAATTTGGATCATCTCTTCTATCCAACTCGTTCATCACAATTTCCCATACTGCATGGGAGCGAGTGGGGCATTTCTGGCCATTTCCTAAACATGGAGAAAAAAATATATTAGCAAATAAATTAAGAACTCCGGTTTTAACAACAAATCATGACTCATTTTGACTAATCAAAGACTATGGTTAAATTATTGAACATAAGTATTAAATGACTGTTTAAATGCCAATGATAAATCAGGATATCTTTATATGAAATATTTTTATCCAATAATTATTTTTATTATTTATTTTTACTAACAATCATTTTATACAGCGTAAATTGTAAAATTTCTATATTCTTTCTAGGTAAACGGTGACATTACTTCTTATAAAAAGGACGAAGCACCTAATTATTTTATTTTCATTTATTTCATTTCATTTATTTATTTCATTAATCTTTCAGCAATTGCATTTTAAGTCGCCTGGGAATCCATATACGTATCTAGGATTTCGTATCAATATATGCTTTCACTATAGCATTGGCAAGATAAGTTCTTAAATTTGCATACGATAAAAGACCAATTATCAAACTCTAACACATTTCAGAAGTATAGATACGTAGAAAATAGATTGGTGTCACCAGATGTTTACAGTTACAAAAATGGGACTAAGGTTAATAACAATGTTAAACCATGAAATCAGTTTCTCTCCTCAATAATGTTTATCATCTGCAGTTAGGGTTACCTTGAGCACTAAACCTAGTCCAGGTGTAGAGAAGGCCTTGTTCTCTTGGAGAATTTTAAGACCTTTCCATAAATCTATTCTATGAATGTCTGTTGTGCCATTTTATATGATGACATGTCTCATCGCAGTCCGAGAATTGTCTTGTACTATTTTAAGTGACTTTAGTGACTCAGTATTGTATTTTCACTGAGCCAATCCAAAAATTTTCATCTTTGAAAAAGTACGGCAGATATCCTACGGCAATAATTTTCACGGGCTTAAAAATTTATACTTTACAAGACACTTATTTTATTATTTTCCTTTTCAAAATAGACGTCTTCTCAGCCAGATTAGCGTTTGGCTTCTTTTCCAAATTGTTTTCTTCAGTTCTTGCTTTATTCTTTTAAACATTTTATTTTTTTCCTGCACTTGCTGTAGTGATGTGTTTAGGGTTTCGGCATTTATTACCATATAATCTTTTCAGTAATTCATGAAAAGCATTTGAATTTCTGTTAGAATATTTTTAAAATTCATGCTTTTGTTTATAATATGAAATATCTTCAACATTAAAAATAGGTTAAACTTTTATGAATCTATTATTTGAGTAACGGATAAGCAGATATTTTTGAAGATGAAAAGGAAATTTGTTTTTTTTTTAAATTAACGTATCATTACTATTCAAGTTAAATTAAAATTTAGGTTCGTGAAACAGTCGTAAACTTTTTTCTCTTACCATGGCATCGGTTAGGCATTCGGTAATAGAGACTGTAAGGCCAGAGGGGAGGATTGCTGAGTGGTGCTGTCATGGTGGAGTCATACAAGAAGGACTGTTCTTCCATCATCTGGAACTGGTTATTTCCACCAACGCGCAAGTAGGGGGCTCTCATTCCAACGATAGAATTGTCCGTGATATTGGCGAATTTCTCTGTGATGAGACGGCTGCCGGCAATTTCTTTCGTCCAGTCTTCAACGCTGGCTTCTGTCCAGAAAGATTCGTCGGCGTTATGACTGAAGAAGAAAATGATAGATAAATTAAATAAAATAAAACTGATTGAACCATCAGGACTCGGAAGCTTTAATACATTGATAGATAAATGAGGAAAAATATAATTTTGTTTATTGATTTTTATTAATACAGCCGAAAGTTATATCTCATTTGTGACTTCTCTTATGTTACAGCCCTTAGTAGATTTGGGGGGATTCCCCTGCCCTCCTAGTCCAGGGGACCACAAGCAATTGGCCTTCAACAAAAGCTTTATAAAAAACGTAACCAATAGAGGAATTTATGCTCTTTCATTGAAAGAGAAAAATCTAATAAGAAGTATACAGGCCCTTAATAACTGTAGATTTTGTATACTTCTTATTAGATTTTTCACTCTAAGAAGTACCTCTTGTCCACCAATTGTTTTTAATAAATAATTTGTGGACAAGAGATACTTCGTAGTTTTTGTTTTCGTTTTAATGAATATTTTTTTAACGGATATTGATTTTTCAAAACTAATCTTTTCTATTTTACCTGATGGAATGGGCTGCTATTTCATGACCTTTTCTGTGAAGGTCCTGCACTGCGCTGTAATTGGTGTACTTGTGGGAAACGAAGAAAGTGGCTTTAATGGTGCATCCGTTGGGGTTTTTTCTGTTACCATCGAAGATTTCATTATACATATCGATATTGTTTATATTGACAGCATCATCGAAACTGACCAATATCATCTGGGGGACCTAGCAGAAGGAAGAAAATCAAGGAGGAAACAAACTTTAGATATTGTTTGGTTCAAATGTAATTAAATTATGATGATTGGCATAAAAGACGTAATAAAGTTATGTAAATTTTCTAGAAATATCTGAAAACTTAATTATTTTTTTCCTCTTACCTTTTCTGGGTCTAAGTTGGCAGGAATTCTGGTTCCATCAGAACTACAGAAACAGTCAGGAAGACTGCACTGACTTTGATCGCAGATTGGAGCTCGATTTGGATCCTGGTCGATACCTAAAATTCAAAATATAAAATTTATAATTCAGATAGATAAGACTTAAAGACAATCTTACAAAAAGGAATTTAAATATCATACCGCAAGCATTCTCATCAGATTCATCTTGGCAGTCTGGTTTTCCATCGCAAAACAGGCTCTTTTCAATACACTCTCCGTTGGCGCAAGCAAGTTTTGAACTTTCTTGACACAAAGGCTCCTCCGTGCTGAGAAGAGGAGACGCCTTTCTTGTCTCTGATAATTAAAGAAATACTTTTAAATTTGTGAGTAATTCATTTCTAGTATTATTGAAAAACAAATGAGTTTTAAAATAACAAAATCATCATTTATGTGTTGAACGTGCATTAATTTAAAAATGGGCGGATACTATTTCTTACTCTCTTGGACGTCGCAATTTTTGACAGCGTCTCTCCAGTCGCATGTCTGCTTTTCAATGTCGAAGGCGAGGCCGGAGGGGCAACGAAGAGCGAGTAACCCTTGCACGGAGCATCGAACCACGTCACGACAATCGTCACCGGTCGTCAACCTGAAATATTCACCCGGCGATCTCCCTTCGCACAAATCTTTATCGTTGAAGGCGTCGTCTTGACGTCTACGACGAACGATCGACACTGAAGAAACTGAAATGCAAAGACAGAAAATTTTTTAATAAAAACAATGGCTCGTGATTTGTGTTAAGAAATGTCATATTATTCAACAGTAATTAAAGAATTCAAATATTAAAGATTATACGTGTTAAATTATTATGATGCTCTTATATTCTAGTTTCTTTGCTGAATGGGCATTTTTCAATACAACATAAGAAGCTATGGGAAAAGCAATTTAGGACAACATATTTCCTCAGGGATTTTTCTTAACAAAATTTTATCTTAATGCATTTTTAATTTCGTTTTTATTTTCACTATAGCTCAATAATTCGTTTGAAAAAAATTCTGCTTGTGAAGAAAATGCACTTGCACTTACACATATTTTTTTGATGTTTGCTCAAAACCGTAGTAAAAATATTTTTGAATAACGTACACGATCCCTTTGGGGCTTCTAAAGAAAAACATTTTAAGCTTATTTAGTTAGATCTTGTTGAAGTATTTAATCGCTAAATAAATAAAGATAGTCAAAGTGTTTGTGATTCTACCAAGAAAAGTCAAAGATACGAAATAATTTATTCGTTAAATTTGAAACAATTCAGAATCCTTGTTCTCTTTTAGCATTACATTTGGTCATTTAGTTTGAAATTGTGTGTACTTATGAACTCGATTTGCTCAATTTGTTCAAAGTAAAAATATAATAATTTGTTAAAAATAATATATGTCAAGATATATTAATGATACGCTGACAAAATATTGCTCTGTTTTCAAATTAACAGTAGTTACTGTAAATCAGTGACAGGCGAACAAAGTAATCTTGAAGGCATTATTATTTTTTACTTGCACTTATTAATAATTACCAGACGGATCCCGTCAAAATTTGACGGTAAACAACCCATCTCCATCTCTTTAATTAAAAATTTATTTGCCTGTATTGTTGTTTATTGTTATCGTTGTTAATTGTTTATGTAATTGTTGTTAATTTGATCATTAATGCTAGCAAAGTTGTTGATTGTGACGTCATTGTGGGGAGGACCCGAGGCTAACGAGAAAGACAGGCTCCGGCACTGAAAAGTCACCTGATCAAGATAGGTCTAACAACAATCCAATCTTCATTGTTTCCAACAAACGAAAAAACACTGATTGCTAAACTCCAAGATGGAAACAATGAAGTTTACATTGTTGCTAGACCTATCTTGATCAGGTGACTTTTCAGTGCCGGAGCCTGTCTTTCTCGTGGGCTACGGGGGAGGACGAAGCCAACGAGATAAGGCCTGGAACAACACCTCCTAGAGAGAAGGCCTGCGGACAAAAGGTGTATACATTGTCACATCATCTTCAAGCGGCTATTGTTAGTCGTATTTCTACCAATAATAAGTCTTAAATTTGGCCGCTTGTTGATGATGTAACAATGTATACACTTTTTGTCCGCAGGCCTTCTCTCCAGGAGGTGTTGCCTCGAAGCGGAAAAGTCACCTGACCATCGGGGTGGTAGCAACAATCCAACCTTCA
The DNA here is from genome assembly GCA_023313115.1 of Rhysida immarginata. Taxonomy (NCBI): domain Eukaryota; kingdom Metazoa; phylum Arthropoda; class Chilopoda; order Scolopendromorpha; family Scolopendridae; genus Rhysida; species Rhysida immarginata. The sequence goes on from JAHWFO010036886.1 coordinate 1,444,714, forward strand.
TTGTTTCCAACAAAAGAAAAAACATTGACTGTTGACATCCAAAATAAAGACAATGATGGTTGGATTGTTGTTAGCACCCCGATGGTCAGGTGACTTTTTCGCTTCCAGGCCTTGTTATCTCGTAGTCCTCGGGGAAGGACTGTTTGATTTGCCAGCGTAAGCAATTTTGAATTGTAAATTACCGCTAATTAATAGTAAATATGGACACAAAAACTAACTTTGACAATTCTACAGACTAAGATCTTAAAGATCAAAATGAAGTTTAGAGATGCAGTAGTTTTCTCCAACGAGCTGTCGAAATAATCACCCTTGGAACTTAAATACATAGATATACTATACATTTGTCAACAATATTCAAGCATTTCAACATCCTTTCTGTTAAGAAATCTGATGAACATTCATAAGATAGCCCAATTGGTAGAGGCGACGAGCGTTATACAAGTGGTTTCCCGTTTCGAATCCAGGTCTTGGAATTTTTCATTCAATTTTTTCCAATAATATCATTATCTTTTTTTATTCATTTAAAATTTAGCTTAGGAGAATGTTAAAAATGTCAAAATATGTTTTTAATAATGAGCACCTAAGGAATAAATACGTATACTGCACTGCACATTTGTTCGTGGTTATTTCCTTTTTATTCCTCCAGCGAGTATTGGATAAAATAATACACAATATTAAAATATAATTATTAAAATGAATATCAGGGTTTTATTAATGATTAAATGGCTTAATTAAATTAAAAATAAGTAAAGTGTGATTGTTAGCTATCAAAATAGATTAGCTATTAATAATGAAACTATTTTACTTCTAGGCCTGTAAAGAAATAGACCAAAGAATTTAATGAAGTTTAACTTTAGGATAGAGGAAATGTTGTGGTTGATATTTATGAGGAAGTTTATTTCTAATGACGTCCAATTACAATTTGTCAGCAATTTAAAGCAATTTCTTTTCTTTTAAGTTCTCGCAAAAGCTAAAAAGATTTTAAAATTTACCTCTAGTTATCTAGAAAATCGCTATAAATTATTCATTTTACAGGCAGTTACCACATTTTCACTTCTACTAGGCTGTTTTAGCGATTTTAATAAATAAAAAAAACACTATTCAGCTTGAAAATGATGAATTCTTTTTATACGATTAAAACTTAACGGCAAACTTTAGAAATAATGTGCTTGAAATAACCTTTGGCTTTTTGTAAATATATTTCGAAACACTTTTAACTGAAGGTTAAAATAAAAAGAATCTGGACGGATTCGTAATAAATTAAACAACTGGAGATTTTCCATTTTGGTAAAGAACGCAATTTCATTATATAATATTTTTTCTCCCCAGTTACAAGCCAATCACATCTCGGTGCCACCGAAATTAGGACAAATCTCATTATTAGAGAAACTATCTACTGAAACTATGAATTTTAATTGGTAAAATCAAATCATAAGGGGGAAAAAGCACATTCCTTCACGTTGACACTAGTAAACATGTCACGGAGAATGTGTGGTAATTTAGTGTTTAACGGTCTTTCCTTTTTAGCGATCGACCTTGATTGTCATCGATTCTGATTGTGCAACATGCTTCTTTTATAGGCTTTATTAGAACAACTCTTAAATTGGTTTTTATTAATGGCTATTGAAAAATGAAGAATTCAATTTTACTACATTTTAAAAAAATTCTGTTTATTATGCAAAGCACAATTTCAGCTTTAATCGTTCCCATTTGTTCATGGGTCTGCTGCTTTCTATGAAAAATCTTGGATTATATATATTTATGAGAAAAGTCTAAAGGCAAGACATTGGATATCATATATTTTATTTTTATACTTAATAGTGAAACAATCGAATTTATATGTTAGCTTTAGATTGGTTAGTCGGAAACATCGAACCTGACGAAGGTCGTTAAACTAAAGCGAACAAGCAAGACAAATAATAATGAACGTGTATCAACTCATAATTACTATGGATTTACATATCAAGATTGACGTTCATATAAGCAAACTAATGATACAATAAATGATATTTATGTTAATATCAAACGAACATAGGAGGAAGACGCTTTTATTTTTGTTGTCCTGAAATTCATATCCGCAAACGTTGCCTTTCCTGTCTATGAAAGTCTTTTTTCATTCCCAGCAGTAAATACGGAATTAAGCACCATGATTAAAGTCCAAGAACCTCTGTGATGAATCGTTTTTTAGAAATCCTAAAAACGATGGTTTATTTTTTTAATTGAATGCTATTTACTCGTTAATACAGTATTCTGTATAGTCACCCGGAAAGAAATTAGCTGTTCCATTTTAATCCTTTTTAAATGAGAAAAAAAAATTAAAAAACATTAAATAAACAGAAATGCTCCATAAAAGAAGCGATATTAGTCATTCGAAAACATTATCGGGTTTCTTTTAGAACGAAAAATTTATCAATCAAATTTAGGGAAACTTTGCTTGTTCATATAATAATTAAAGAATGGAGTCTTTTGTTATATGATTTTTTAATATTGTGCATTTGGCTTTAATTATTACTATTATTATTATTTTTTTTGCTAATGATTAACATCAAACATTTCTTCATTTTTCTATTCCATTTGTCGAAAATGACTTACGGACAAATGCAAAATAAATTTTTCGGCTCCAGCGTCATTTAATTTAATACACTTTGCTGAAATAAATGTTTAACATTTCTTTCTCAAATTCTATTAAGTATAGTTTTGAATCGTAAAAAATCCTATTAAACTTTGTAAAATAAAATGAAACAGGAAATTTTTTGGGAGAAATTTCAAAAGCATCCTCCCTAAATATTTTGAATGATTTGTCATCAATTTTTCATTGTTATCATTACAATCGTAAATCTCGTCGAAAAACCACGTGATTTCATGAATGTGTCAAAAACAATGTCCAGGTTCACACCCAAAAGTGGGAGGATCATCTGGAAGGTGGGACTATTGCAACTAAAGGCTAATTTCCTTTTTCGAACGGCAGTAAGAATATTAGAGTTATTATAATTGTTAATATGTCGATTCCTGTACCCTTTTATGTCTTTCTGAATGAATTTGATTATGTTTTCACCTTATCAGAAGAAACATCTTTTTTCTTACTAACAAACATGGTTAGAAAAATGAAATTTTGAAATCTGTGCCAGGGGAAAAAGTTTAAAAGATGTATATCTGGATTCAAGATTTTCTTCAACTTTGGATATTATGGCAATAACAAATTATAGGAATAACTTACAAGAGAATCCCACATAGTCTATCCGCTTCAACAATGGAGTCTTTGTATAGATATGTATGCTCAAATTTTTTCGTTTTCGCAGTTTATTTTGAAAGAAACGAAATTTCGCACTATCTTATTTTGCAAGCATCTATAGTAGCTTCAGATGAGTAACATATTTCAATATGGTGGAAATCTGTGACATACATGTTCGAGGGATTCCCTTGTTAGTTAAAATTCTTATGAAATTCTCATGATAAAACAATGAAAAGCACATGCAAAATTGGGAAATATTAGAAAATTCTGTTTCATATCAACCAGGTGGTATTCATGAACAGATATCTTAAATCATATATCACTTATTGAAATATGTTTGTATCCTGTAGTTTTCCCATTATTGTGTAAATTTCTTGTTTTCGAAATGTCACAGTTTCGAAATAAGAAACCTAACATTGATCTTTGAAGAAAATTTTTTTTCAATTAATCGAACACAATATATGGTTAGAAGAGCAAAAATTTTAAATTAGTGTTTATGAGCATAATTTTAATTTTTAAATGTCATTCATTAATTTTATGTTCTGTTTGCTTATTCTTTTTTTTTTTTTTTGGAAAGTTAGAACTTCGAAATCTACGGAGATTAGGGGAAGAGAAAAGTTTTATGTTAAGTATAGAGTATGAGAACGAAAAGTTTATATTTGTTAGGTTGAAAAGTTTCTTATGTGAGGTTTAGTGGATTCGTGTAAAAGATTACGTTCGATTTAACTTTTATTTCGCAAAAATCTTTTTGAAATACCCTCTAGATGTGCAAATAATAGAAAGCTGAATTTTGAGATACTATTTTAAAAAGTGTTATGTATAATAATAATATTAATAAGAAAAATAGAAATAATAATATTCTAGAATGAAATCCTCTTAAGTCTCAGTTTTTATTCAAAAGCCAAAGCAAATGAAACCTGCGCGGACGTGCTGGTAACTTTCAAGAATAATGATAGCAATAATAGCCACGCACTGTAATCAGTAGCTTGCATTTCCATCAATCTGTCACTCACTGAATAGATAATGACTGGTATTGTTATATGGCTGGTAACTGATGTTTTCCTTCCACTATCACGAATACTTACTGAATGAAAATATATAACAATGTTACGTTCATGATCTACATATTACAACAAATTGGCCAACTTTACGACTGTAATAAAGATTTCCTGTCTTGGAAAGATGTCTCGTACATCCCTATTCCCCAACAGCATTTTACGCAACAGAAGCTACTATGTGATTTTCAATATTTTATGTAACAAGATTCAACAAGTAGGGCAGAACGTGCCTCGTAGGGCTCAGTAGCGAAAAACTACGGCGCAGGTCTTGTCACTCTCGAATCCGGCGAGTGGCAGGTTCGAATCTCACTGACGGTATGGATGTTTCATTAACAAGCTTCAATAGGCCAATCTCCTGCAAGGTTAAATTTCAATAGACCCAATAGTTATTTAACATCCTCGACACCGAAAAGGTAAAAGAAAAAATAAGATAGATAGATAAGGAAACTAACTGTAATCCAAAATTCGCTAGAGCACGTTTGGAAAACATTTATAATATCATAGGTTTCTCCTTCGCTCCTACGTGAACTGGTTCCTAACATTTCTATACAAATAGAATTCTTTTATCAGAATGACTTCTTCGTAAAAAAAGATATCCATTACTTCTACTGCTTTAATATTATGCAATAAAATTTTATGAAATTGATATTAAAAACGTATGTTAAAATTAAGCTAATAAAGAAATCCAGACACCGTTTTCAAAGGAAGATTTTTGTTTTGTTTAAGCGGACTATTTAATTTTTTACTTAATTGAAAAAAGAGAAATTTACACAATAATGGGAAATTACAGGAAACAAAGACAATATCACTACATACGATATTTTTGATGGTTCATTAGTGAATAGCCTGACTAGAATCGTCGAGTTTGTGAAGTCGCGGTGATTAGAATCGTCGAGTTTGTGAAGTCGCGAGTTTGTGAAGTCGCGGTGCTTATCCGCGGCATGAGTGAAGATAATAATGAAGAGAAAGGGGGAAAATTTTCTAGAAAACTATGCGCCCAAAACTTGAACAAACCAACTAGCCATCCTACCGCTCTTCCTAATAGTGCAAGTTACAAAAAAAAAATACTCTGTCTATTTGGGTTTCTATCCATCAGTTTTTTCTTGGGCACGAATCCGGAGAATCACTTATTTTTTCATTTTTGGAGAATCACTTATCTAAATGCAGTTACAAAAAAATTATATTGATACATCTAAAATTACTTAAAACATACAAATATACGTGTACATAAAGAAAACGGTAGCTACACAAGAAGTAGCAAAAATTTGAAACATTCATGTGCGGTATATTTTAATGAATTCCGTACCCCAAATGTCTTTGATTTTAATGCAGAAACGAGACAAATCCGAATTTCAAACAATAGAAATTCCCTTAGAAATTCTTTATATGAGAAGTTGTGTTTATCAAATGTTATTTGGAAACTATGTTCACGTGATTCTGATGTAAGTTTTGGATGCATAAAAGGTGTTTGATTAGACCTTAGTATGTGCCCTCAGCCACTGAGCGATGTTCTCTGTGATCAATAGAAAAGAGAGAATGTAGCAGTTAGTTAGAGGGGGATAGGGGGAACACAGACCCAAGTTTTGAAAAAAATATTTCTTATAATAACGCGCGTGTAAAATTTCGTGAATAACTCATAATTGCATGTAACGCGCGACAAATTACGCAGCTGTGGGCAAATATTAAAATTTAACCAAGTGTTTATCTAAAACCCTCTGAGGGTCTCCGAGATGGTGCATCTAGCGCAGATTCCCTCGATAAACAGCGCTTTGAACATTCTTTAAAAAAATAGTGCATGTGACATAAGAGTGAACAAAGAGTGAACTCCTCCGCTTAAAACTAGAGGGAAAAAAATCAAACAATTTACGGGAAACACGTATAAACTGCTTATTCAAATTAAGAACATACATCCAGAACAGTGGTGGCTCGTAACTAAAATTTCTGGAGGTGATGCGTCAGAAAATTGTAATTTTTTCACGAACTAGGGAATAGCTACTGATATTAAGCTTAAGGAAAAATTATGTAATATACATGTATAAAAAAAAAGTATTAAAGAAAAAAAAAAAAAGACACATTCATAAATTCAACAGTTCTTCAGCGCTGCAGCATCAAAAATGACGTTATGCTGCACTGCGTTGCACGCAGCAGTGCGGTATTTAAACCACGGTTTTGTTGGCTCTCTGCTGCAAACAAGCCGTCTGTGAACGATCGCCTCGTTCACACAGGAAAACGATCCCACGTCAAGTTGTCGGTTTTATTTAATCAACACCTTTGCCTATTATTAAACATCTCGATAAGTAATCTTTTCAAAATCATTAAAATACCTTTTACAACCTTCTTATCCGTGTCAGTATCTAATTGTAACGGAAATTGTATATTTTCTTACACAAAATCGTCTTCACTCTTGAGCGCCGCCATTTGTAAGAAAGCTCATTTAACAGAACAAGCACAACGAAAAGGGTTGCTGCAAATTGTAATCGCGAACCAGTGCTCTGCTGCGCACGTCTGATCCTTCAACAGAGCTCAACGATGCTTTTAACCACTCCATTGCTGCAGCACTTCGTACAGCGCTGAGCAACTATTGAATATATTGAACGTTATCGATATATTGAATATATTTAATGTTATCGATATCGAAAGTGAAACTGCGGGTGCTGCAGTTCCGCAGTGCTTATGCACGAGCCGCCACTGGTCCAGGACGACTCACTGACGACAGATTAACAATGTTCATGGATAAGGAAAAACTGTAGGACTTATAGAAAGTTGTGAAATTCCACCATTTCGATCGGTTTTCATATATGATGCATCGGACGACTATCAAATGTTTCCTTTGTAAAGAAATGAGAATACGTTTTAAATCTTTGTGTGATGTCTATTTTCTTCTGAATGTTACAAATGTTGTTGGCTAAAAAATTTGCTCCCTGCAGCCAGTTTATCACCAAATACTCTATGATCATCAAACGTTTACGAACACATCTCCAAACCAATATTACGTGTTCTAGTTCATATGTCTAAGATAATATAAATAAAAGCATGTCTTCCTGATTCATTACGTCTTGCTAACTTCGTTCCATTGCGGTATCATCATAGGATGCCATTTATGCAAGAAGTCTGTACGCGAATTTCTGTCATTCTGCAAATTCTCCAATCAACACAAGTGGCATTATTGTTAAATGGAAATTTCACTTATAAGAAGCAGGATCAATGAAGGGCCACGAAGTGGTAGGCCAAAGAAAACGACAGATATTCTCAAATGCTAGCTCATGTGACACGATGCAATCGGAAGTCTTCAGCTGAAACAATTTCTACAGAGTTCCGAAATGCCACTTCAAGTTCTTATAGTATAATCAGGGGACTGAGCACCCTAGGCTTCCATGTCCATGCTGCTACTCATAAGACCTAATAGGCAGAATCATTAATGGCGTATTTATTCTGGTAGCCGTAATTTAAGATGTTACATTTTTTAAGTATTTTTTACTCAAACACGCAATTATTTATGTAAAGTGAATGTGTTTTAAAATATATTTATCTCAGGCATATTTTGTTACAATGAATAATGTAGAGAACAATAAATATGTTTCTTCTGCTTAAATGAATATACTTATCATATTATTTAAATTTGTTTATTTACTTATCACATTTTATTTATTTTAGAATGATAATAAATTTAGTGTAATGTAAAATGTTTAGCAACTCGACAGGCCCATTTAATGCAGCACGTTTTTCTTCACACAGTCGCCTTATTTTCTAAGAATCTACTTATAGGAAAAAACTATATATTTATAAAGCATCCTAAAAAAATTTTAAATTTAAATGTGTTCAGTCTCCTTTTAATGGGCAAAATCGTAAAATTAATAAAAACAAAAAAATAAATAATAAATAAAGTCACCAATCTTGAAAAACGATGAAATTTTTCTTCCATCTCACAAGTTTCTTCATCGTTTTTCAAGATTGGTGACTTTATTAATTATTTATTTTTTTGTTTTTATTAATTTTACGATTTCCCCCATTAAAAGGAGACTGAACACATTTAAATTTAAAATTAATCATTTAAACTCCTTAGATCAATAATTTAGCCTAAAAAAAATTTGCTGTTTTGTTCTTACACAAATTTGTCATTTAAGCGAAAATTTATGATGCGAGATTTAATATAAAGGGGGGAAACTTTTAGTTTTATTGCTAAATTTAAGGTATCCCGAATATATTAGTTTAACATAACAGTTAAAAGCAAATAAATAATTTATTGATGGAGAAAGTCTTTCACTTAACATTTTTTATTTCACGGAATCTAATTTCAGATGCATCCTGTTTCTCTCTTAATTAAAATCTTATCTGCTTCAACGAAGAATACGTTAAGAATGAGTCAATGAACTGCAATTTCGTTTTGCGTTTACTTAATTGATTAAGGTCTCGCTAAACTCGATCACAGAATCTAATGAACGATAATCGTAGACAAAAAATGGAGAAAACTTACAGAAAGAGAGCTTCTAATTGTTTTAAACATACATTTTTTTATTCTTGAACTATCCTTTAATGTGTAAATGTAGGTCGTTTGGTAAAATTGTCGAGAATTAGTTAATAATAACATAGGATTTCACTGAAGGGTTTATTATTTATTAAGCAAACATCAAACGTGTTGCGTCCATTTCTTAACATTATAATTTGAGAAATTAAAGATCGTATACCATAAAACAATGGGAAATTATATGTAATTATTTTATTAACGGTAATTATGGCCGAAACTTTGAAGAACTTCCTATTTATAATATGATGATACAAAATTAAAGGTATTTACAAGGAAAAAGCAATTCCTCTTGCGTGAGAGAAAAGTCCATAAATGTCAACTTTTAAATTGAATTGTTCAGAATTTTGGATCTTTTTTTACAAACGGCTTCCATTTTTGAACAGCTCTTCCTTTCATAAATATTGGAAACAGTAGATTTATTTTATTTACTTCAGTATAAATATTTTGACATTTCACCATAATTACGTGTTAAGAAGAGTTTAATTTCTTAGTAGGTCAGAGACTTTTTCCACGGAGCGTCAGGTTTATTGGCCTTCTTTTCTTTCTTTCCTTCCCGGCGAATCTGTCGATCGCCGCCAGGTAGGCGCCACCCGTCTTCCTCCGACTCTCTTCGTAAATGGCGCCGAACGTCCCTTCTCTAAATGGGGAGCTGAGTTCATACAATTGTGAGTTCATAGCTTGTGGCATCATCAGCAGTAGAGAGGGTGACGTATGAGGGGCGTTGACCCCCCTAAAGAGAGAAGAGTCTTGCGTTGCTCGGTCGAGAAAAGAAAATTTCTTTTCACCAGATGTAGGTGAAGTTGTGACGAAGAAGCGAAGCTGACCTAAAACAAAAGAGACAAAATGACCCGGATGGCGAAAGACAGCTCACTTATCACCCATCCGTTTATTCCTTACTTAACTCCCCGATTTTCTATTTTATTATGCCTTAAGAAGGAATGGATTTTGCATTTCATAATCTACTAAATAGATTTTACTAAATAGCGTGATTCTAATTTCATTTTTAGTATCATAACACGTGCAGTTTAGCGCCAAATGTAATTATTTGACTGTTTTCTTAACGCTCAACCAACCGGTGGAGGTAAATTAATTAAAAATCTCCCTGCTTCTCCGATTATATATCATCTTGTCTTCATGTTATTTTTTTGGGCCTCTTCCATGCTCGACTATTTACCTCCCTCTCTCTTTCTTCACACGAGCAAGGTGAACGCTCCTTCTGCCAAAATCACGTGATTCTCCCTTCCGATGTAAAACATGTTTTCCTGACAGCCCAAGAAAGGTCTCAACCCCTTCACTAATGTGGCGCCGCTCTGGTGAATGACAACTGAAACTCAACGCCTTCCCTTTCGAAAAAGTCAGTGTGCCCTGCGCCGTGCAACAACGCTTGTGCATGCACACCCTGTGGCTACAGAAATCGCAGGTTCAAAACACCGTCACCTCGACCCACAAGTGCCTCTCTTCTGACGTCACCTAATTATAGCGGCCTGTCATTACCAACTGCTTTAATTACATTCTTTAGCACTGTCATCAATAAAATTGGAATGCACCGAAATAGGTGTGCTACCGTTGAAACATTAATTACTCGCCCCCCGTCTTTGAATTTCATTACATTAAAAGCGTTATAGATGTTATGATTATATTTCACGACAGATTGACAATTATAATGTTCTTGAGTTATTGGGCTGCGCTTTTAGAGTGATTAGAATAGGTTCGGTTCGCCAATTTAAACCGGAATAGGAATAGGTACGATACATATTTTGGTCCAAATTCCAAAAGCGCATTAGAGGGTGTTTTAAGAGGGAAATTGTGTATAAGGCACTTTATTAGTCAATCGTGGTTAATTCAGGAACCTGAAACACAAGATACAAGTTATCGTTCCGTATGATTTTACAGCGAGTTTAAGTTATTAAGCTTTTAAATCACCAATCTTATATCAGTTGATGAACTCAGACGAGCTTCAAATCTCTACTCTTTAATCTTGACTAAAGTACATTAATCAAAATTTAAAAAATCATTATTAGTTTTCCTCCATTATAGGAAAAATTATTAAACGCGTTTAATTTTTTTCCAATGCACGAATAAATTATTCGGTTCAATTAAGCGTTGCGTCATTAATTTTAGCTATTTCTTTTACAATTATTTTAAAAGTCGTTCTAGTTTTAGTGAAGCTATTTTTTTCTTAATACACCCTCGTCATCTGCTCCAGTTTTTCATGGCAAACCAGCTCATTTGTGTGAAATCTTTTATTTAATAATAATAACAATAATGGGCACAAAATAACTTGTAACAAAGATAGTCAATTTCACACAATACACCTCCAACCACAAAGATTTTTATTAAATTATCTGACGGAAAATTAAATTGGTTGAAGTTTCGTTCGTGTTAATAACACCGAGGGGGAAGGAACATCCATCAAAAAAGTTCAGTTTGTTGAACTTAAAACCAACGTTGGGTGGCGGAAGAAGTTTTGGCTCTCTAATCTCGTGCAATATAATTTCTTCGTAAAACATATCATCTGTATCTTCTGTAAGATACTGACTGTTAATGTGAAATGCCCAATTCAATGTTTAAAGCCTGCTGAGTTATTGATTTTCAGTTGTAAATTGGGATGAGATCACTTTCGATGGAATATGATTTAAAGAAAAAAGGTTTTTAAAGCCAAAACCTTACTAAAGGGAAAATATGCGGAAATAATTAAGTTCCACTGTTTATTTTATTTCCTAATGATAAAATCTAAGCATATACTATCAAAGAAAATTCTTTTCTTCCATTTTTTTCCAACAGTCATCTGTTCTGATTTAATAGCGTAAATATTTTTATTTAAAAAAAAAAATCTCATAAAAAATTATTTCCCATAAAATTTTGTTTAATTTCCTTACACGAAAAGAAAAAAAAAGCATTTCCTACAAGAAAGAATGAAACAAATAACAACAGAAAAAAAGGTCTAATTAAACTCTTTTCAAATAACTCAAAGGAAAATAAAGAGGATTGACTACGTAGCATCTAAATATCCACGTTTAGCAGAATGCAAGAATGAAAAAATGCAAGGCAATACAAACATGCTAATTTCCAATTAGCTTTAGAATAGTTCTATTCAATTTTGTAAACTCATCACGAAAACATTTTAGCACAAAAACTTCATTTTCCATTTTTTATTGGATTTATTTCTTTATCAGTTCTATCTTATTCTTTTAGACACGGAACAATATGGTTCCTAAATTTTATAGTACTAATTTAAAATATAAAGACTTTCCCTCCAAAACCAATAACGACTTATCTTATTTTACTTAACGTATTAATATTTGACGATGTTTATTAATCCCATAAATGAGCAACCGCTCGAGGAAAGGATTGATCACTTTTGGTGCTCCGCTTGCGTGTTGAATTTCTACTGTTTAACCAATGTTGCAACCAATCAATCAATTTATTTCTGAATAGAACAAACTGCTCAAAACATTAATTGTTTATAAGATCGAATTAAAAAATTTGATGACTTATTAGCGTTATTTCAATTTATGTATAAAGGACTTGTGAAATGTCATTCCATGATCTAGTTTTAATTAAGTAACTGTCACCTCATTCCCACAAATGGAGGAAAATCGAATGAACTTTTGGATCACCATTTCCATTCGTTGATCCTTCTTCGTATATGGTATAGCTATTTCAATGCAATCTCGTTTGCCTATGTAAATACAGCAAAGGCCTTCAGTGTATCGAAGTTCCTTTAATCAACTTCGATCTCTTATTCAGATGTGCTGATTTTTTTAGATGAGGATTCGGATTATGTCTCGATTCCTTAATGAAATACAGTACATACATGCACTTGTAAAAAATCTGCTGTATTTAAAGGAAACTATCAAGTAATTTTGATATCAAGAATATTAAATAATGGAAATTTCAAGGATTTTAAAAATTTTTTTTCCTTAATATTGATTCTTTCATTAGTCACAGAATATATTTGGTTAGCTGACATAAGAGCAAGCAATATATGCAAGTCTGTCAATATAAGTTTGTAGAATAAAGATGTGTAAATTATTATTACTATTATTATTATTTTCTTTTGGTAGCACTCTGACGGAGTATAAAGGATAAAAGAGAAGAACAAATAGAACTAATCATGATTTTGAGGGCTTAAATAACAGTCTTTTAAAAGGAGTTTGTAGTGAATACAATGGTGGGAATTTTTAATGCTTTTTATCTTTAATAAACTATTTAATAAAACATTGCACACAATATATTGTTACTTTATTTATTTAAATGCATATTTTTTTGCTTTCATGTTTACTAACTTCCAATTCAAAATAGATTGTAAAATGCATTAGCAAAAGACACTTTGACTTATCAATTACTATGAAATGTAAAAATCAATCAAAATTTTTCTAATTAATTATAATTGTAATGCTATATGATAGAATATTCTAATAAATGTGTTCGTTTAAAGGGGAAAATTTTTGTATTGCGTTTCAAGGGGGAAAATGGAAGTATTTATTTACACATTTCAAATGAATGCTAAATGCTTCAAGAAGATTTTTTGTATACAAAATACAAGTTAAGCCTTGTTATTGAAACAACTGGAGAAATCTTCTGAAATTATTCAATAAACAGAGCATAAGATTTAATATATTAAAAGCAAATAAACCACCAGTTTTTATATTTTTCAAACCACCTTCACTTTTTTCCCGTTTTTGCAGTAACATTATTCAAAAAAAATTAATATTTCAATAATTTCCTTTTTCGATCAAAGTTCCTGAATGAAATTTTCCTTATGGACGCGTATTTCCATTTTATTATTCATTACAATGTTTTACCTTTCTTTCTTAACCTTCAAAGGTAAAAGAAGTGAAAGAAAGAAGAAAGGGAGGAAAGAAAAAAAAAAAACGGCAAATGTAAACTCTCCTGGCTACTGAATCAACGAGAAATTTTGCTTTTCTCGCTACCCTCCCCTCCCCCCTCTTCTTTTTTCTCCCTTTTTTCCATACAAAAAACCTGACAACACCTGAAAAACTCGAACTGAAAGTAACTTTGAGCACTGGAATGCTGATGTCCTATAATCACTGAGCTGGTTCCTTTTTTCAAGAATGACAACGTCATGTGATCACGTGATATACAGAGCAAAACATTTTTTAAACATTTCTCCCAACTAAATTAGAATTGGATTTTGTCTCATCTTTATAACTAAATTTTCACATAATATTATGCTTTTTTTTTTTAATTAAAATCCAGATAAGCAACATATATTTCGGTTTTGCTTTCAAATTAATAAGGACTTGTGTTGGCCTCAGAAGAAGAACTTCCTGAGTTCTTATTAAGGGCATCGCAAAAACAAAGGAAAATAACGGACAAAGTAGCACAGTAACCTAGAAGATACAAGAGTAGTTAATGCTCCTCGAACTATTCGGAATTGTTTTTTTTAAAACAAATCGATAAAATAAATAGTACATTCACTGTTCTTGAGGCGTTTTACTTGCTAAAGTTAAAAACGAATAGTAAAAAATAGTAAAAATAATTTTATGAAATAATGTATGTAGTGTATTCATTTGGAACTTAAAAACCTAAAAGGGAATTTATTTATTGCTGTTTTAACGCATAACGAAAGTATTCTTTACAGTTTGAAAGAAGTGCAATTCTGTCATCAACCTATGAAGTGCACTTATGAACGTTTTCTTCCTCGAAGTCTAAAGTGATTGTTTAAAATAATAGTAAAAATGAAAAGATTTAAAAAAGAAGACTTAGTTTTTCCTCGAAAGCATAAGAGATACAGATATAAAGAAGGCAATGTTGTTATTGAGTTTGTTTTAAAATCTTCCCGGCTTCTTGCAAACTGAATAGTGCCGCAGTCAATAGACAGTACGGAGAGGTCAGTAGGCTCATTTTGGTTTAAATTTATCCTACTAAAAGACCGAAGCGTTGAAAGGAAAAGTGAAAGAGAAAGTCGAGTTACAATTTTATATCATCTTTCCTCATATATCCCGCTGAGTTAAAAAGAAAGAAAACAAACAAAAAACAAAAAAAACGAACAGTGCATCTTAAAAACTTGCCCGAAAAATTATCGAGGCTCTTCAGTAACTTTGGATGATTTGGCTGTTGTTGTTGTTTTTTATTTACTGTGATTTTTATTCATTGTTTCCTTCTGTTGTGTGGAAATATTCTTGTTCGACTCCTTAACAGATAGATTAGTAAGACATTCTAAAACGTCTTACGAAATCGAACGAAATCATATTCACCAATTGATTTCACGGCTTCTTCAATCATTATTGATGTATTATTAATTTCTGTATTTAAAACGTCATGTTTGGTTTTGGAGGGGGTGATTAGAGAATCGGGTGTACTCACCAGTGACTACCAAGATGAGGCAAATTGAAACCGTTGACAAGCTTATCCGCACCATGACAGCAGCAGAAGCAGCAGCAGCAAACGTCCACGACGATTTAGCAGCGACTGCGTTGAACGCTCAGGAAGAGTATTTATAGGTCGGAGGCTTCTCTGCAAACCACGGCCATTCTGGTTGGAGGTTCACGGGTGGTGACGACGCCTCGTCGATTGCGCCTGCATCATAACCGGCCGAAACGAACGAAGCGAGCCGCTTACAACCACAAAGAAAACTACTTCTAAATCACCCTAAAGAACTATCATAACATTGAAAAATTTTTCAATAAAGCAAATTCAAGTTTAGAGGGATTTCTCAAAGTCCCACTAAGTCTAGCCAGAAGCGAAAAATGAAACCCGCTTTTCGAATTACCTAAGCTCATTTATTTTTCTTTTAAAATTAAAGGAAGAAAAATTCTGAAACGATGTTGTGTTCACATGTCCTTTTTTAAATTTAAGAAGCTTTAAAGAAAATGAAGTGTTAATTAATGTTTCGTTTCGTAACCGATTAACCACCACGAAGTATAATGCAACCTCGCTTGAAACAGGCACTCACGTTTTTCACTGGAATTGTTCCAGAACCCTTATTCTCGAAAGTAATCGCCCAATGAACGTGAATAAATTGATTTATTATAATGCCAGGTCTAAATATCTTAAAATCTTCACAGATACAATTTGAGCATTTATCACTGTAATCAAGCCGAAAGTTTTCGCTTAAAATTACGAAGAGAAGAAAATGTCTCAAATTGCTCGAACGACATGCTGCTATTATTCAATATTTTAAAGTAATTCAATATGTTATTATTCTTAAAAATTAAGTTCTCTTAGTTATACAGATACGATCCAAGTGCTGTTAAAAATTGATCGCAATGAAAAGATATGTATTTGGCTCGATTTCTCGCTAGCAAGAAAGATTACTATTGAAAGATTACCTTAACAGCCAGATATAGCAAGGAGCAATGAGGTAAAGGCGGAACACATCTGAAAAGAAATCATGCAACGCTATAGCATAACCATTATGCTATATGCCGCAGCTACGAGTGACATGTTGATCTGCCTCTTAAATATTCTTTACTAGTAGACGACAATTTCCTGATAAAGGAACTCAACCAGACGAGAAGGATGCGGCTAAACGTGATATCGATAAGAACCTAGAGATGCTCAAGAAGTGGTATGCAGAACGAGGAATGACCCTAAATAAGAAGACAAAAGAAAAATCCGGTGGACACCTTCAAAATATTGGGCATAACGTTTGATTCTCTCCTCAGCTTGAGGCAACATATTGAAATTCTGATTGTACGACTAAAGCGCTTGGCTTTTCTTTTAAAAGACTAAGGAAGATCCTTACGATTAGAGAAGTTAAGTTAGGTTACGTTAGGTTAGGTTAGGTTAAAATAAAGTGATATCTGCTATTGACTATGCCACCCCTATCTGGTTCTCGACGTCGACAACACCGATCAATGAGCTTAAGATCGCTTCGCTTATATTAGAACTACGAGGGTTGGGACATAAGTCATGGCAACTATTTTTTTTTCTTGTAGACATGTGAACGATCACAAACGTATATGTGTCGTCTGGAAGTTCTGCAGGCATAGTGTGTATGCAGAAAACAGATGGCTCTGTGATAGCTGGTAGTAGCGCAGCGAGGGCTGTGAAATCAGTCAGTTGGTGAGTGTCGTGCGAGATGGAAGTAACCCGTGTTGAGCAGCGCGCTTACATCTAAATAGCTGTTCTCCGAGGGAGAAATGCGATGGAATGTCATAGTGAATTAGTGGAAGCCATTGGGAATAATGCCCTACCATACCGTACAGTAGCACGGTGGGTAGGAAAGTTTCAGCAAGGACGTGTGTCAACCAGTGATGAGCAACCGTGAAGGTCATATTGCCCTGTATACTACCGTAATAAATTAGTGTGTTACGAAATTTCAGTGCTATTCATTGTCCTCACATGTAGTTAACACCTTGTCCTTTCGTCTGTATATGTCACATTTTCCAACCCGTAGCCCACGAGAAAGACAGGTCTGGGCACTCAAAAGTCACCTGACCATAGTAGTCTGAGCAACAATCCAACTTTCATTGTCTCCATCTCGGATTTTAACAATCGGTGTTTTTCATTTGTTGGAAACAATGAAGTTTGGATTGTTGCTCAGACTACTGTGGTCAGGTGACTTTTGAGTGCCCAGGCCTGTCTTTCTCGTGGGCTACGTTCCAACCGGACTGGTATCTTCAAGAAAAAAAATAGTTGCCATGACTTTTGCCCCAACCCTCGTATAAGAACGGCATTTTCCCTGAGCAATTATAAATAAATCACTGAACATTGAAACAGACGAGGACTACCTATTCTCTCTCTGCGCTGAAACCCTATCCTAACATAAAAAAGCTATATACACTGACTGCTCAATTGAAAGTGGATACCTGCCGTAGTGGAATAACCCATGCAAATTCGGACAATAATTTGAATATATTCGTTATAAAGAAAGCAGGATCACGTGCAGTTGAGGTCATTTGGTGTCTTACCACGTGTTGAGTTAAAATGCCACTATCAAAGAAGCTGAGCGATTTCAACGTGGATTAGTCATAAGCTGCTACATCAATGGCCAGACTGTGCGAGCCATAGGAGCGACACTGACCTGACAAAGTCAACCGTATGTGCTATTATCGCGAAGTAGATACGTGAAGGAGTGGAAACACGACGACCGATAGAGACCGGAGAGCCCTGAAGCGGTTCGTACGGCAGAACAAGGCTGTTTCAGCGGAACAACAGCGGCAGGACTTGCCGCAGGTGACAGAAACAATTCTCTGCACCATAACGACTCGTCGGGAGCTTATCACTGTAGACGCCCAGCGTCGTGTGTCTTGGTGTAAAGAGCGACAGTCTCGTCGTGCCATAAGGTCCCTGTCTATACGTGGTTTCCGTAGAATAATATTCAGGAACTTCAGTCCCCCACCCTGAGTCCAGAAACATTTTTGGAAAGGATTGGAGCGTCGGATTCGTGCGCGTCTAATGCGACCAGAAACACGCATCCATCTTATTCAGGCTTTGAAGGAGGAGTGGGCAAAAACACCGGTTGCTCTGGTGGAGAGCATGCCACGGCGTGTGGAGGATGTGCTTAGGGCAAAACGCCACAGTACGTGCTATTAGACACGCTGTAAGTAAGGCGTCTGTTCCATACCACAAGTGACCACTTTCAAAAGAGCAGTCCGTGTAAAGCATATAAGCAAAATTTTCCACCCAGTAAACTTTGTGTGTGCTTGGTTACGTTGATTAACTTCCCTTAAAAAGGAATTAACACTTGAATCTCCATGCCAGTGTACGTCAGGAAATCAATTATTAGCTGCCCAAGCAGGGGTTGCGTTAACCACAAACTACATGCTCATACATTATCTACCCAAAAGTGATCGGAAAAAAATATCTAGAAAAATACTTGATGAATTGTCCTGAAACTTCAGGGGTGTAAAGAGCATGTTACACCTCATACATTTCAGCGAAGGTTTTGTCCCGAAGGCAAATACGGGACCAGCAACAAATTGAACCAAGAAAATAATTTTTGGGATCACCCTTAAAAAACAATGCTTGAAATGCGTATGATTAAGAGGCTTCATTTATATCTGTGTTCATTTGTATGAGAATAGCACGTATATTCATGGAGATATGAAGGTTTCTTTAAAAAATCGAAATGTTTTCGTAAGTTTATTTATAACATGCAAGGTTTTCAATCCAATGCGATGCCATTTTCAGGAAACCTAACAAGCTACAGTAGAGTCAACACCCTGCAATCAGAATATTAAAATATTAAATATCTGATGAAATATGAGTATTTTTACTAAATAATGTTTAACTGCGCATGCGCAAGCGTTATCAAAATGTCTTAAACAGAATTTATTAAGCAAGTGTATAGAGCTACTCTTATAAAAAAGCCCAAGCAAATAGCGTGAAAATTCAGGAAGATATCGCCGATAGAATGAATTGAATTTCAGTTGCTCTCAAAAATAAACAAAACGACAAGGGGTTTTCTCCAAATTTTTATTTTTGGACCGGGCACCCGTATCAACTTTTCCTAACGCTGATATGAGGTCAATATGCCTATATGAAGTCAATGTGCCTATATGAAATCACTAAGTCTGTAATTTTTTTTTAATTGATTCAGTCTGTTTTCCTTTTCTCTGTTTTCTTACATTCTTATACTTTCCTCTTTCTTCTCCTCATTAACCCCGTATTTGGGCAAATTTTGCCTGTGGGGATCAACCTCTGGTGCAGTACCATTGTCCATAGTATCTATGGTTTCTTTTACCGGGTTGATACATTATTATTATTATTATTATTATTATTATTATTATTATTATTATTATTAGATATTCGACAAAACGTCTAAAATCGAAAGTGTCCGATTACTTTGAAATTAATGGGTAGATAGTGAAAGTTGAACTTTGACTTTCTTTTCACTCTATATTGCCGTTGCAAAGTAAGTGAGCTATCCCATCTAAGTGGAAAACTGTCAATTAGTACATTATAAAAGACAAAGAAAGGGTCTAGATTAGCAATATGGTGGTGTTTAATATAGCCTATACTATATTGTGTTTTTTTTTGTTTTTTTTTTGTGGAATTGTTTTCTTTTCTTTTTGCATCTCGCTGGTGGTGCCTCACTAATAAATAAATAAATAAATAAATAAATAAATAAATAAATAAGTTGTCAACAAATAAAAAAATAGAAAAACAAAACCAGGAGAAATTCTGAAGAAACCATGGTTAAACCTCAACCAAAAAGAATATAATGAAGCGTCCAAGCATCAAGACGTCATCCCAAAAGAGAAAGTTCTTCCGGCAGTCCCGTAGATGACTTCATCTTCTGAGCTTGAGGTCAAGTCTTAAATTAAATGCCAAAAAAATTTGTTTATCAAAACAGCAAAAAATTAATCATTTACTCCCAACTGATGGTTTGATCACAAATGGACGACATTACTTTCTAATATTCATTAATAAAATCATTTTTCAATAATAATTAAAAATAATAATTTATTGTCAAGAAGATTTTTAACATGTACAAAATGGAAAAAAAGACGATAGCGCCGTTCCTATATAGAAAACAACACATGGGATAGAATAAAGTTCAGAATGAAATTTGTTTGTCTCGGAGGGGCCAATCAAATGGTACTAAAATAGATCCCTTCCCCACCCACTGGGGTACGAAGGGAGACAAATTTGAAATCTTAAATAGGAATTCCCATTTTTATTGCTTATTTGGATAGTATGTCACAGTAGTAGAGTTTTAATATTCATATAATTTAATAATATATAAGATTCTAAAAGTAATACTAAATATATCATTTTTTGTCAAAACTTCGTATTTTTGTAAAACAAAAAACCTATAAAAGATTCTTTATGTCAGTTTAAAATCTTAGATTATACACGGTGACTCAAACTTATTCAGCATAATTGCTTAGGAACATAATTGCTTATGGTTCAAATGGAACAAAAATGTCCTATAAACATTACATCTTGTTTCGATCGTGTGTGAGATATCGACATTTGTCTATTTTCTTGTAGATTTGTTAAAGCAAATAAATAAAACACTTGAGAGTGCAGATCACTCACTTTTATATGCACACTCGTGGAGGGATCGTTGTCAAAATGGTCCAGAACGATATCTCCTCTACGCAGAACGTGATGTGCCTATTGATCCCTTCCAAGTCTGAACGATCCTGTCTCCCTTAGAACTTGGTGTACCCTCGAAAACACCGCCCGATGTGGATGGCACCTATGAGGAAATGCATCCGTGTACAACCTGCTGGCTTCTGCAGCGTTACCAGAAGTAAGCCCATATTAAAAATGAATGTCCGCATATTCTTCATTTGTGAAAACAAACGGCATAATGAACTTCGACATTGTGTTGCAGAATATGAGCAACTGTTCAAATGAACCGCCAAGTCAATAAAATACCTTTCACACATGTTACAAGTACGACGATTCCTCTTCCTGTTTGGCATATGCAAAACAGGAAGTGTACATTTAAGAATAAATAGGTAAACCTACGTTTTTTCTAGGAAAAGACTCTAAATAAAAGAAAATAGACAAACGTTGATATCTCATACACGATCGAAACTAGATGTAATATATATAAGACATGTTTTGTTCCATTTGAACAATACAGTGTTCCTAATAATGTTAATAAAATAAGCTGACGTAGAGGGTATCCGAGAATAGACGTGGCTTGCTTTGCAAAAATGTTATGAAAAAAGACGAATATATTTTTGATTTTTTTAATTGTGGTAAGCAATTCGAACAGATTTCATATTCTAGGAATAGAAATCGAAATGTTCCAGAGTTCGTAACTTTCACTTGAATGAACTTGCGAATCTATACAGTATTCGCCTTGATATTACTGAAAGGACCTAATCTAGGACCTGATTTCAGAAGAAAATTTTTAAAGTCTGAACATTTTAATTCATGCAAAGAAATATGTCGTTCGATATGTTTTATTGAAATAATGTCTTAACTTGAGTAAAGTTATATGCTGTTTTCTTGTCTGGCATGTTATACATTGGGATTTTAGAATGTATTTTATTCTTTAGGAATTAAAATTTTTCGAGGATTAGATGTTTTTTGGTACTCCTTAGCACAATTTTTAGCGTAATTTCTGTGTTTGCGTCTGTAACTCCTTAGCAAATGAGCTTCTAGTTTAGTGGACAATTTTCCTCTAATATTTTAACTGAACATTATATTTTGGGACATAACTGAACATTATGTCCAAATAAAACTTGCATTGCATAATTTTTCTACCCAATAAAATACTCCTTGTTGGAACTCATTTCGAAACCATTGCAGCTGATAGAAGATGCACTTCACCATATTATAGGTTTGTATTTCGAACACCGAAGGCGTGGTTCTATAAAGAAGCGATGCCGAATTCAGTAACAAGAAAAGAATAAGGGCATAATTTTCAAAAAAAGTCAAAATGACAGA
The DNA here is from genome assembly GCA_023313115.1 of Rhysida immarginata. NCBI lineage: Eukaryota > Metazoa > Arthropoda > Chilopoda > Scolopendromorpha > Scolopendridae > Rhysida > Rhysida immarginata. Next base: position 1,466,855 of record JAHWFO010036886.1, read on the forward strand.
TTGTAAAAAGTTGTAGTACGCCTATGAAAAAAAAACCCAACATTGAACTGCTATAGAAAAAAAACCCACACTTCCTTCAGGTCAGATTTATTAAGGAAACAAAGATTTTTCGACAGAAAACAAGTAAGTCGAAAATTATCACAATTCATGAGCTAAAATACGTTTGAAAATGAAATGCATATCCAAATGTTCAAATCATAAAGCCTAGGTGAAGAAAGAATTACGTTTTGATTTCCACACGGCCCAAGAACACTACAGGAAAGTGGTATTCGATAAATATCCCTTAAGCATCAAAAAAACTGTATACAGGTTGAGGCATTTCTCTGGAGACAACTGAATATCTCGGAAACTAAGCATTGTACGAAAAAATCTCCAAAATCAAAAGTGGATTATTTCGCGGGGGAAATTCATTAGTTAAAAAGTTACCCCACCCCCCTGTGAGGGGGGGAGATGGGGGGGGGTAACTTTGAAATCTTAAATAGGAACCCCCATTTTTAATGGTATATTCAGATTGTACACAATGTTCGAGAAATGTTTTATTCTTGGTGTTTTTTCAATTGATTCAAAATTTTTTAGTGCACAAGTAAACTTTTGGGGGCAGCAATACTATGGAGACAGAGTCTATGCGTGTGTATTGAAAAATATTGGATTTTTGAATTTCTGACTTCGGATTCTTAAAGAACATTAAATAGTAGAAATGGAATGTTCCTCGCAATTAAAGCCTAGATTGATGAAATTTGGAGGAATAACTGTGTACACCGTTAAAATTTGATCGAATTCCAACAAGAAGTTTCCGAGTTACTCATTCAACATCATAACACGTGTTCACTTGTGAGTACTAACCAGCACTTGTTACAATTTTGACTGCGTAACTCGGAAACTTCTCCTTGGAATTCGATCAAATTTTAACGGTATACACAGTCTTATGTACACTGTTGTTCCTCCAAATTTCAGTAATCTAGGCTTTACAGAATCAGAGTTATTAACTTGTTGATCTTGGTGGCAGCATTTTTATTTCTGTTCATGTCTCAGTTATCGTTCAAATTCGGACCCTTGTTCATAGGAATTTTTGTGTTTACCTTGACCTCTATAATACCCCCTTAAATTGTTTTACACGCGATTTAAATCACCCTGTATATAAGATGTTTTTTGCGAAAGTTCTTGCGAGGGTAATGTTTCTAAAAGTTTTTCGTTTTTTTTTGTTTTTTTTTATCTCTACAGAAGTTCTATGACAAATTTCAATTGTTCTCAGAATATCCTCTTAAGTGAAAACCATCTCAATTTTCTTACATAATTATCAACACATCAACATTTAAAAATTAATATGAAAAATTAATAGGTTTGAAATATACACCCTAATTTTTTGAACAGCCTAGCGCAAACGAAAGTAATAAATTTAAACTAAAGTTAATTGTCTAAACATAAGTTAAGATATTAATGGAAAACAGGGAAGGAAAAATTTCGCAACCTGAATTCGAACCCGGGAACACCAACTGGGCTATCGCGGATATAGGACAACAAAGTTTCTAAAGATTAGCATGATATTCGTGGTCCCTGATTCGAATCCAGCGCGAATATTTTTCCATTATTATAAGATAAGCCCAAATGAAAAGGAGACTACGGCTATATCTAACGAATATTTTAATAACAGAATATTTTAAGTACAAAATATTGACATGCATTTAATGTGTAACATGACGCCTACACAATTACCATTAATATTGATCCACTGATCCCAGTACGCAGGAAACGAATGGATGGCTTCAGTGTACAATCTCCTGGGTTACGTACGGACCCATATTTCCATGGTGTTCTGCAGATCTTAGTCACAGGTGAACCAATAACCTTTCAATGATTGTTAAGGGGACAAAGTAAAGGCTGTCACATGAGATGTCGGGGCTGTAAGGAGGATGTTTGAGGACTTCCCACTGAAAATTTTCCAGCAGGCGGAGAGACACTTCTTGGCCACATGTGTCTTAGTGTTGTCCTGGAGCAGCACCTATCCTTTTCGAGAGCTCCATTCTCCGTTTGTTTTTGATGGTCTGTTTCAGCTTCAGCAACCTTTCAGCACGTTAACCGTTTCACCCTATTCCAGTTAAGGAGTATAGGTCCTTCTTCGTCTAAAAAGAAACTGAGCATAATTTTTCCGGCCTTCATGGTAGAATAAGGTTTTTTGGACATGGGGAGCCGGGATGGCGCCACTCCAGGCTCATCCGTTTGGAGGCAGGATCGAGTTGGTGATATCACAGTAAAAGTCAAAGTCTCATTTTCATTTGGGCACACTATGTATTTTTAGCCTACCACAAATTAGAAAACATTAATTGAAGACAATTCCAAACATTATCTGCAAAGTTGTTTTTATCGTATGAAGTTGAACTTCATCTGGTTTGAAACGCGCTTATTTTCCACGAATTTATAAATATCTAAACTCATAAACTTGTATAAAGTACTAATTAATGTCAACGAATAGCCCGCTAAATACTGCATATTCTGGTTGTTGGGGTAATTGAGTTCAGAAAATCATTACTACAGATGTCTATCAGATGTCTAAATAACTTTTACAAAAAGAAAATCAGATTTTTCGTATGATGATATTCGTCTTCGCATTTTTTTGGAGAATAAGTGAATATTTACGATAAAAGAGACTGAATACAGGTAGGTAATTATTCACAAACATGTTTATAATGTTGATTTAGGTGAATAATATTATTTAAAAATAGATAAAATACACGCAAAATAAAAAAAAATTAATAAAAGTACGCAGAGAGACAGAGGATATTCATGTGCAGGATACCTTGCTTAAGTTACCAATCAAAAGTTACCAACGCCACAGAAGGGGAGTTGAATGTTAAGTGAGTATTAAAAAGAAGTTGCTTATCGAGATTTTCTCACCAATATTGTTACTATATTCCATAATCTTTCTATGAAAATATTTTGTGTTATCTAACAATATTTCACCAAAGTCAATTCTACACAATCACGAGGATTTATGAGTAACAAAATTCCTTAATTTATTTTATTGCTTAGAGTACAGATCATTATAAATTATTAAATCGTTTGCTAACAGGGATAATCCAATTATAATCCGTCCCATGAATGTTGGACTGAGCGTGTCCAGTTAAACTTCCTATTTCAATTGTAGACATTCTTACAAAATAAAATTAACAATATTCTAAAAATAAAACTGGAAATTTAATTGAATACGCCCAGTGCAACAAAGTTATAATAATAAGATTAATAATGAATATAATTATAGAAATTCAATTACATATATTATCTTGGTAATTAAGGACAATCAGATAATACTGAAATTGGTTAATGTCTACATTTTGGGGGAGGAGGTCCATTGGTTATCTTTAAAAAGAATTTATACTTACACAGGGATTACGTTTCATTTTATCATACTTCTTTTAATGGAAACGGATTTTACAGCAACTGCTGTAATTAAATCAGTCTTTCCTCGTACACAATGTTGCAACACATGAATTACTCTTCTTGTAACTGTAAATAGAGAAAATATCCGTTAACTTTATTACGTGTAATAACCTTGCATGCTAGTCATTTAAAGTAGTCCCATCGTCAATAAGTAAATCATTCAGATGTTTCAACCGAGTAACCAAACAAATATGAACCTGGTTTTTCCCTCTATTTTTCTGAATCATAAGATCATTCTTCCACGCAACGGAGAAAACAAAGTCTTATTTGATCGCCCAACTGACCACTGAGAACAATAACAGATATGTTCTAAGGCAGTTCTAAGGAATAATAACAGAACTAATGGCAGTGATTCGCATCCATTAATGAGCACCTCATTCATAAAAAAAAAAATCATTTGGTGACCCACTTCCGGATGATCCTTCGAATTTTTAAAATCACAAATAACCACCCCAAATAAGCAAATGGCGGAATCAAATGCTCAGCCGGCGACCTTCACGTTCATCGCTTCATTGTTGCACTTCATCGTCCCATTGTCTCGCAATTGTCGTTGACAAAGGTCGCCAAGGAACTGACCTTGCTGAGGAAAAAGGCTTTGCGTAAATAAGAGAAAGAGGGACAAAATAATTTCGTCATTATTTTGTCCGAGTATTTTACTCTAGTTCTTTCGACTTAATTTAAATATTTTTTTTTTAATTTTTCAAGAAATAGATAAAAATAGGAAAGGAAAAGGTCTTGAAAAATATTGTTTATCTTCTCACGAAATATGAAAGATAATAAAAACTTTAACAAATGCTATTTTCTCTCCATACTTAGGATAACCGCAGTAATCCTTTTTTATTGTCAATAACCTGTTTGTATACTCCAACTTGATTCTCCTAGGTAATCGAAATGGAAGGCTTGCCTCAATTTAATGCATCGCATATTCGAAGCGCAAAAGCAAAACGAAGAACAAGACTCGGGACCACCTGAATACAACGGATAAAATGACATTAAGTTCAAGAATCTTCTTCCCACCTGTAGAGCATTGCATAGAGAACTCGGTGCCCTTGTAATTTCCTGTTCTCCACATTTCGGGAATAAAACTGTTTTGCAAGTGTGGGAGTTAGGAGCTCTTCGAAACGCACACCGCTCCGAGTCAAAACGGTTTATATAACGAATTCACAGCTATATAAAAGAACGGTGGGCATACGTTCATTAAATACGTATATGAATTAACTAACATATACAATTAGAAAAATGAATAAAAAAATCATTTAAAATGAACCAACCAATTCATTAAAATTAGGATTTAATAAAATCAAATCGTGTAAAACATTTTTTTAAACATTGTTTTCTATTTTTTCACAAATATCTATAATAATTTCAAACACTAATATTATTATACAAAATGGATGTAGTGAAAGTTTTAGACATGTTTTTTTTTTAATATTTCTTTGACTATCCTCTCATTATTTTGAAAAAAACTGGAAAGTTGACAGAAAAACTTAAAGGAAATATATGATTTATAAGCTTTTGCAGTTAATATTTGCTTATTCATTTCTCTTGTATGTGGTAAGCTTATGCAAAAAACGGATTCATGTCGTAAGTCATGAATCGAACATGACAGACTCATAGTTTCTCTGAAATGGACTCTTATATAGAAAAAAATACACCATATTAATATGCGTCATTTTGTTTTTAAGGGTTTATTTATATTAGTGTTTTTTGTTCTTATTTTATTTTTTTTTCTCTACAGGTTTATTACCTAACAATTTTTGCTTTTCGCTCTAAAGTCGGTATTACAACTTCTATGCTTTAAAGTTCCGTCATGCCAGAATTAATAAATTTATTCAAAGAGAAAAAATAAAGGAAATCATTTTCACAAAATAATAATGTTTAACCATTATTTTTGTTTCACACGTTCCATTTAAAGGGATTTAATTAATTAATTTCGAATTAATTGCAGTAAATTCCAAAAACTTGCTTGTAGCGCATACAAAAACAATTTTTTAGTGTTCTTGATAAACAAGCAACTATGTAAGGAGTTTTTTTTCATATATAAATTTTAAAGAACAATAATTATATGCTTATTATTTATTTCTATCATTGGCTTAAAATGATTACATGCCTTGAGTTTTTGTTCACAAATTAAAAATTATTTTGAAAATAAAATCGCTTACGAAAGATAGCAAAAAGGAACGACGAAGTTTACGAAGAGCCAATTTTGCTCATGTGTTGCCTTTTAATTACTAAATCTTTTCATTCAAAGGTTTGTTTTCGTCGCAAGCGAACCATTAGTGTGAATGAAATTCATCATAATTCTCATGGTAGAAAATAGGATTTTCAAGGGTTATATTTTTCTATTAACTGGAGACTGTTGCATGAAGTTATAAAGTTGCTTATCCGTAGTGAAAGCAAACTATGGTTAATCTTTTCTAGAATTCCGTTAAGGTCAATGTAACTTAAAATGTTTGAAATATTCAAGTCATAATGTTCAAGTTAATATATTGCGACAATTGACAATTAATATTAAGCTGTAACTAAAAATAAGTAAATGTTATTTTATCAAGGAAAATTGGTCATATATAACATTGTTTCATATCATTTGTTGGTGGCATAAGTTTTCGTTATTCATTAACTATTTTAAACTACACTTTGAGGCCTGGATTTTTAGCTTAAAATCACAGCTGTCTTTACCATTTTTTTTATTCTGTAAGTATTATATTAAGAATAAGATAAAATTGTATAAATAGAATTAAAAGGATTTTAACATTCCATTAATTATCGTAAGATTTTCATCCAAATTATCATAATATCATCATAATTGCCTTTTCATTCTCGAACTTAATGTTTACATTTGAGCAATTAAAAGCATTCTTCAGCAATTCTCTTGAATTTTTAACGTAATTGGAAGGTGATTTTATATAATCTAATTTCTTATCCTACAGATTATTTCAAATTATTGTACAGCTGATCTGCCTCTAATGTTTATTTATGCTCTAATATTCAAAATATTTCTGAATTATTAGGCACTTAGGTATAAGGCGCCGAGGAATATTGTCTGCAGATTTCCCCGGTATTTTCAATAGCAAACAGATAGCAAACAATGGAGGGAAAACATTTAAAGCTGAAATATCTAATTAACATTTCCACGAAGAGTCTCAAACCAGTTTCCTACTTTTTGTAAGAATTCAGAGAACAGTTTAATGATGTTTGCTGTTTACTCTTCATATTTCGAAAGAAATAAAAATTTCATTCTTAATTTAGAGGAAGTCATATAAAAGCTGTTAGTCTCATTTCCATGCCACATTAAGCGGCTCTTTTAGGTGTCATTTTAATGGCGATAAAAAAGTCACTCAGCGAGAAGGTCTTTATTTTAGGCTATTCATCTTCTGTTCTTTGAATGAGAAAGACAAGAGAAAAGAAAGAGGGAAAATGTATTTTATTTAAAAAGCCATTAAAAGGTATCAGAGGAAGCAGCAAATAGATGAAAAGAGAAATGTTACAAGGCTTTCCAGTTTGGCCAAACGAACTTGATTTAACGCAGATAGATTGGAATCGGATATTTCCGTCTCGTCAGTAATTAATTCATGTTTATTTCTGTTATGTCATGTGTAGGCATTAAAGCTTTCAAGTTATATTTTGCTTAAAAAGCAAAAATACCTCACTAAAATGTTTTTCTTTGACATTTACACCACTTTATAAAGTTGACTGCTTTTGAACTATCTACTTAAGACTCACGTAGCAGAGCATTACAGTAGGCAGACAATTGCCTGAAGATTGGATCTTTATGGTTCTTTAAAGAACGGTGTAATTCGGACAGAATGAAAAGGTTTTAAGTCGCCTACATTTTAAAGAAAATGTTTCCCTTTCACTTACTCTTTTAAAGCTTGAGGGGCTAGCGCAATAAGATTCCTATTGTTGCTAAGTTTGATTGAATGAGTTTGTTAGCAGCTTACTACCTTTTCAGCTCTAGAAAGAATGTCAATTCATTTAAAAAAAATTTACAATTTTGTAATAAATCATTGAGTTGTTCTACTATTTCAGAAGTAATAAAAAGCAATCTTAAGCTTAAAGGCAGATTTTTATTTTTATACTTCTATTTAGAATTCGCCAATTATAAATTTTATTTATTACAGAGGAACTGCTAATTGCGACACTAATTATGAAATCAATCTCTGAATTCATGTAATCTATCTAACTTGATTGATTAAGTTAATATCAAAATTATAACATTGGCTTGAATTTTGAATTGCTAATTTTATGTAATTCTCAAACGTTGAAATATATTTATTTTTCATTTTGAGAGAGACAGAGAGAGAGAGAGAGAGAGAGAGAGAGAGAGAGAGAGAGAGAGAGA
>JAHWFO010036886.1:1474641-1492316 GCA_023313115.1 Rhysida immarginata
AGAGAGAGAGAGAGAGAGAGAGAGAGAGAGAGAGAGAGAGAGAGAGAGAGAGAGACAGACAGACAGAGAGAGAGAGAAGGGGAAAATCAAATGCATATTTAACGCATATCGGCGCAAGCGATAATTAATAAAGCATAGTGAAAACTAGGTCGTAAAGCAGGACATTGCTCGACTGGAATTATTTTTTAAGGTCTATATTAAATATATTTTTAACAGCATGTGATTTATTGTCATTTATTTGCTGTGTCATTCGCATTCTACTTATCTATATAAGGAACCCTTTTAACCCCTTATTACAAAAACAGCGAAAACATATGGATATAATGGATAATAGCATGAGGGCGAAGCAAAAAAAAAATTTTTCCTGTTTTAAATGCTATAGATTATGTAAAGACAAAAAAAAGTTATGTTTCCTTGTTAATTAAAATTGTTTAGGCCGATAAGAATTGTTACTCTTGACGTATTTTGAACCTTCATTTTCCGTGTGGATATGTACTTTAAGAGCCTTCTCATTTGGAAAAAAAAAAAACCTTCGATTACGCAAAGTCAAGGACAATCCCTCTAACCATCGTTCGCCGAAAACTATTTAATATATTAAAAAAAATTTTAACATTTATTTCTGAAGAAAATCAAAAAGGGAAACGTTAAAGTGGAAATCAAATTCGATAATTAAAGAGTTCAAGGAAGTTTTTTAATGCCTTATAGTCAAAGAGAGGGAGGATCTTAAACATAATGGATCTTCTTATATATATAAAAAAGCATTCTCCATTATTTTTGTTCTAATTCCGTAGGCTATTCTTTTTAATGTACTTCTGTTTTACAAAGAGTTACTGGAACAAGAAGGAAAAAAACTTCAAAACGAAGCTAGAGTAGTTACTTATGTGACAGAAGGCTTAAAGTATCTTCAAGAATCTAAGAGAAGGGAAAAAACCTTATTGCGAGGCATAAAAAATAATCTATGGAAGAGTTTTAAAAAAGTTCAATTTTTTATTAATATAATACTAGTAATAATATGACGGCAAAGCACTGAAATAATGTCGGCGAACCTGTACATAGGTCACGAAGCCAATTCGGACTACACACGATCTCTAAATTCACATTAGTAACTTAATACTATTTTTTCCCAGCCTATAAACTTAAACACAATTAATACAAATTATTAATGTTTATACTTCTAAAATTTAAAATTATGTTAATTAAGAATAAATAAATTAAATAAACAGTAAGGAATAGTGGGTGATGATAATTAGCTGATGTTATTCTTATCATAGAAAAAAGATCCGGACGAAGTTAATCCGAACTGATTAAAACTCCTGATTTCCTCTTTATGATGTAAAGTATATGTGGAGATATTCCTGCTCCGTTTTATAATAGTATGCTGGTATTCAAAACCTCATTCAAAATAATTATCTTTCAAAAATTCTACATGTGGGTGCTGGCACAACATAAGACCGATCTAAAAAAAAAAAAACTAACCAAAATCATATTTCTCTAATGACTTAGAATTTTTACTGCAAAAATAAAACTCACATGCAAACCTTACTTTATAACAGAAATTAAGCAAGAATCGAATTTTTCTAAAAACATTAGCACTATATAAGGTACTTTGTTTAAGTTAATAATTGTAAATGAAGCAATTTTAACTGGTTTATTTCTACTACGTATTCTGCAAAAGAAACCTGCTTTTATGCAGAAAAGTAATCCTTTTCTGTAATCCGAGTTTTTCTCTAATTTGAACCCGGTTAATCGGTTTTTATTAAAGTTTATTAAAGTTCTCTAACCTAGTTATGAAATATGTATTATATTCTTAAAACTTAATTGTTGTTTAAGTGATTTTTAACATATACAAGCGTAAAACAAAATTGCAGCGAGACTAATGGATACTTTTTCTCATTTTCAGAGCTTTCTGTTACACTCCATTAAGTAGTTTATTTCATTCTTCATTTTTCTTTTGTATAACATTCCATCATGATTCATTTACACGAAACAATACAATATAAATATATGGCACAATATATACATCTAAATAAATAGAAAACAGTTATCATTCACTAACTAGAAAGAAAGAGGAGCTGAGAAGATGATGTTTGCATATTTCGTCGCAACATTGTATCTATGCTAATTTAATTTGCAACAGTAGATAATTTTCTAATTTTAAAAAGTTAAGCTAAATAAATGCCATCAGTGTTTAACAACAACTTCTAAAAGTATGATAATTTAAATGAATAAGCCATGAACAACATAAAACATAATGAAACTTTGGTAAACTTTTAGACTGAAACTTTTATTACACTTAAATTATAATTAACTCCAAATTGTTAAATTTTTTTTTATTTATAATTGAAGTGTAATAAAAATCTGAGGTAAAAGATTACCAAAGTTTTATTATTCAATATTTGTTCCTCAGGATAAATTATAAGTTTATAATAGAATAAAGCATGCTAAGCCTCTTTAACTGAACTGTCCTGAATATTAATCTTTATTAATGCAGATTATGTTTAATAAGCAGATGGCTTAAGCAGGGGAAAGCTTAAAGAATTGGCGAATAAACTCAAACAAGCTCGAACCATTACTTGGATCGTACAGCATGGGAAAATGTCCCAGTCGAACTCTAAAATATTACATCCCTCACGTAAGCCAATTATGAGATCAATCTAAAACAGCTGTCAACTAGAGACCGAAGAAGAAGATAGGATATTTTATTAAGTATCACGAAGTTCCCGAAGAAGCAATTTTATGACTGATTTCAGACATAATAGGTAGTTCTACATTAACATAACTTTGTAGATTATTTACTTTATTTGTTTTGAAAGTTACATGACGCGACTAGAGCTACCTGGAGAGTATGTTTTCATAAAGGGGATATTTGATTGATACAACTTCGTTTCGAAAGTGAAAATTTTTATCGCTTAATCAATTCGTGACACAAACTAAAGGTTAACAACAAAATCAGCATAAATTAATCCCTTTGGGGAGGGTTTCTTCTCACTATTGTCTTCGCTCTTGTTCTTTTAACTATCTTTCGCTTCGCCCACGCAATCCTTTATGTTCACCACTGTGAAGTGAAAAAAAATAGGTCGTTTGTTTTAAGGGTTTGGAAGGAGAAAAAAAATGAAAAAAATCGGCTTGTTCATCCTCCAACGTCATTGCATTCCACACCTTGGACTCCCACCTTAAACCTTATGCCCCATTCTACAAGTAATTCGTTTGACCTTAATTTTACCTTCGTTTCCCGACTGGTTTCTCCAGCAACAGGAAGCGCTGTGTGGGTGAAAAGATGGACTTCTGTTAGTCCGTCTGTGGGTCTGTCTGTCATATTCATACCTCAAGGGAAACGAGTGGCAGGGTCGGTCAGCATAGCCAATCGCAATATTTTATGGATGGGCAATTGTTCTTCTTAGAGAAAGCATCGAAATACCTTAAATTCCTACTGCCGTTTGAAGAGCCCTCTATAACCTAAGGATGTGATTGAACAATAAGTATTGAAACAAGAAAGAGAAACGCAAACACCTTGGAGCAGTTGAAGAGCAAGCCGCAATCGCTATAAATGACGTCAGTTTAACTACTCGCAGAGAACGTTTAGCATTAGTTCAATAACTATTGGAAAAGAAATAAATTATATAAGTTTAAATTTTGTTCACATAATATTCCATGTCCCCGTTTCAAGTATGCTTGTAGCAATTAGCTTCTACCGTTACTAAAAGTGTAATTTGCTTTCTAAATCATTTTAAGAAACTAAAAATAAGTAGCATTATTTTTATCGTCAGGTTTCCTTCTTTGCAAAAAGTACAGTATGGTACAAGGAACAGCTTAATGGTGGTTCCATTACAGTTGAATATAAAGGAAAATAATCAACATCACCCGCTCTAACATGCACAAACTTTCTGTACTGACTTGAATTTTAATGAATTTAAGAAAGGAACATTACTAAAAATAACTGACAATAAATTGCGCAAAATTTCTTTACAGAAACTCTTTATGAATTTTAAATAGTATAGTGTCAACCAACATTGAATTATAATAGAATAAACGATACGTTTTCGAAGTGATATTGCATAGTTCCGAGTAAACTCAAGGTTTCGAACTATAACTCATTTAAGAAAATTATCTCATACATTTCGTTGAAAAAGATTTGTCATACAGGATCCGTTCTTCTGAATGATTCGATGTAGGTCATTGGGTAGGGAAAACATAAACTCGGGATATTAGATGAAAGTGAAAAAAAAGGAAAATTTCAACGTATTTATGGTAATTTTGAACGCCACCCTTTTGAGAGCGCGGTTTCACTTGAGAAGTAATAACGTTACTCACTGTACATGTAGGACTCGATTGCATTTCATTCAGAAGGAGGAAATTTTTAAAATTGATTTCTAACTAGGCCATTGTGTGACAAAGGACAAGCATAAGCAATAATGGAAAAAAATCGATGAACTAAGGGGAAAAATAGTTAAAGGTAGTACAATTTTAAAGAGACTGGAATCGGTGGTAAATGTTAATATATAAAAATCGCGTGTCACGATGTTCGTTCACGCTAATCTCCGAAACCGCCCAACCGATTTCAATGAAATTTTGTGAATGTGTTTGGTTGGCTCTAGCTTGAAAGATAGGATAGTTTTGGACCCGATAGGTGACGCTGTTGTCCAAATACTAATGTGGGAGAAGAACGGGAAGCGAAGTGATGCTCTTTTGTTGAAATAAAGATACACCTAGCGATCCTAACGGTCGTAACGTAAAACGTTACTCCTTTTAACCTTAAACCCAGACATCGTCAAAGAAAGTCTCTGCTTTAACCTCTAGCCAGATATGAAGAGCAATATTACTTTCGATATGGAAGCGACTAACTGCCTGCCTGCAACTATAATACATCTCCATCCTGAGTGAAAGTGAATTTATGCTGCTTTTATAATATTTATAGATGGCACTGGCATTTAGCAAGGTATTGTGGAACGAAAACATGCAGCAATTCCAATCGAAAAGCAGGGATTGAAAGAAGTTAATTCAAAGTGAAAATAGAATGGAGAGAACAGCCAGGGAGGAGGGAGATTATGCATCTAGAGAAAAAAAAAAACACACGTTCATCGTTTCAATTAAACGTTTCCCTGATGCTACAATTTTTCTGAAGTGTTCCACGGATATACATAAACAACGTGTGAGTTTAGCTTTTTTGTTTATCGTTTTTTTTATTTAGACTTAATTGACAGTGTCTGCCCGGCCATACGGAATAATTAGTTGAACCATAATTGGCTCAGTGAATGTGCTATTTTGGCAGCAATTAATGTTGATGTTGACGAAATTAACTTTCAGATACAACAGTCGTTGCCGGGCGAACTGATGTCTTTCAAATCAATCGACACTGTCGTTGATGAAAACGAAGCAGTAAATTATCCAACTGAATTCTTAAATTCACTAAATATGCCAGGAATGCCACCACACAATCTTCGATTGAAGATTGGTTCGCCGAAAAAACTGCTTCGTAATTTAAACCCACCCACATTATGCAATGTCTCACGTTTGCTCATCACACGGATCACCGAAAATGTTATTGAAGCAACCCTTTTGAACGGAAAGTTTAAGGGAGAAAGCGTTCGGTTGCCATGAATCGACATCAAATGAAAAGTCAAAACAAATATCTACGAAGCACGTGACTTGCGCATGTATGTCAAATGCATAAAAAATCCGACAACAGCGCCACCAGAAAAAAGTCTACATAAAAGGCGGTCTATATGAAGTGCCGTCTACATAGAAGGTGGTCTGTGGCAGGACAACGTCTGCCCGGGCCCACTAGTATTTATATATATCACAAATTTAGAAGCAATATCAAACAGAATTGGTGCTTATTTAGTAGGAAGATAAAATCCTTAGACTTCACATGGGATGGCCTATACAGGGTGAGGGATTTACCTTCAGACAACTGAATATCTCGGAAACTAAGCATTGTACGAAAAAATGTCCAAAATCAAAACTGAATTACTTCGCGAGGGAAATTCATTAGTTAAAAAATTAACCCCCCCTCTTGTGAGGGGGGCTGGGGGGAGGGGGTAAATTTGAAATCTTAAAAAGGAACCCCTATTTTTAATGGTATGTTCAGATTGTACTTATTATTGGTGTTTTTTCAGTTGATCCAACCGTTTAGGAGATAGAGGCCCTGAAAGTGTGGAACTTTTAAAGTTTTGAACCCAATTTTATCGATGAAGACAAAGAGATAGAGAGTGGGTCTTACAGACATTCCTATTCTACTTTTTAATGGTCTTTAAGAATCCGAAACTGCTGGTGGTGACCTTTTGAACAAAAGTATACAAAAGAAATACGATATTGACAAAAAACAGAAAAAAATGGAAAAAGGGGTTATGTGGTTAATAGTAATGAAAATAAAGAAAAACTCTTTCACCACTACCAATATCATAAAGGAAAACTATTATTTGTTGTGGTGAAAGAGTTTTTCTTTATTTTCATTAAGTTAATGAGCACTGACGAATGGAGTAGCCCGTGAACATGTGGCTTGGAATCTTTTTTGGAATTTATAATCTCATTTTTATTTTATAAAATGGCTTGAAATACGGGAATAGTTGAAAATTCCATGTACCGGGTGGGTATAATTAAAGTTACTCACTTCTGCGGATCGTGATGAAACTTTGTGTATAGGCTATGCAGAGCAGGGGGAAGAGAATTTCAACGGGAAATTTATTAGTACATACGGTTGCCAGCAGGGGGAAAAGTGGCGCCGCAGGATCATACACAAACGGTAGTAATGCACTACTGGATTGCTGTTAAAGGGACTGTTCAATATGCGCACCCTTTGCATCGATGATATGCTGGAAGCGTAGAACAGCGTGCTCAACAATAACACGAAGCGTCTCCCGTGAAATGGCTGCAACATGACGAATGGTGTCGACTTTCAGTTCAGGCAAGGTCTGTACGCCTTCATGAGAAACACAATCATGATTTTCCACAGCCAGCAATTCACAAGGTCTGGTGAACGGGAGGCTAGCCACCTGGAAAGTGTCTCGACAGAACATGTTCATCAACGAAGTGGGTACGTAGAAGTTTTTGTACTGGGCGACCCACATGCGGTGCTGCACGATCTTGCATGAAGACTGTTGTCTGTAAACACCGCGTTCCTGCAATACTGGAACCATATGCCGTATCAAGAGTTTAATGAGATTGGTTGTTCACAGACCCATTACGGTTTTGCATACGGCGTCACTGTTTCCCCTACTTGGCAACCGTATGCACTAATACACTTTCCATTGCAATTCTCTTTCCCATGCTTTGCATAGCCTATCCGCAAAGATTCATCATTATCTGTGCAATAACACGGTCTGTAGCCCGCGCAGAAGTGGGGAACTTTAATTATAACCACCCGGTATCTCAAAAAAGTCATGGGTAAACCCTGATTTGCATGAAAATGGGAGATTCCTTTACAATTTCACTGTTGGCATTCTTCTCAGCACTACATAGCAGAGAGTATGTTATTATGAGATGATGCTTGCGAGAATGCTGTAAGAATGTCTCAAAGAAAAGAGATTTCAGACTTCCAAAGTGGTACAATTGTTGGATGCCATCTCGCAGGCAAAACTGTTAGAGAGACGTCAACCCTCCTAAACATACCAAATCGACCGTTCACAACGTCATCACAAGTGTTCCGCCTAGGACTGGAAGACCCAAGATCATGTCAGAGACCAAAGGGCTCTTCGTAAAGTGGTCATTGCAAACCGTCACACATCGCTTGATGGACGGACAAGATCGTTCATAGAGTCGACGGGAACAACTGTCAGCACCCTGACTGTTCGCAGGGAAGTGCATGCAGTAGGTTTTTATGGCAGTGCGGCAGCCCACAAACCTCACATCAGCACCAGCAACGCAGCGAGGAGATTGCAATGGTGTAAAGAGCGACGACATTGGACTCTGGATCAATGGCGAATGGTTGAATGGAGTGATGAGTCCCGCTACACCATCTGGCAATCGGATGGACGGGTTTGGGTATGGCGAACGTTATCTGCCAAGCTGTGTTGTGCCCAAGGTGAAGTTCGGCGGAGGGTGGGTTATGGTGTGGGGGTGCTTTTCATGGTATGGGTACGGTGCAATCGTTTCTGTGGACGGACATCTAAACGCCGAGCGTTACCAAGACATTCTGGACAACGCAGCACTCCCATCTCTCTGGCAACACTTTCGCAATTTTCTGTTTCAGCACGATAATGCACCTTGTCATAAAGCAAGGGCTGTAGGCACATAGTTTGATAAAAAGGGGGTTCGAGAACTTAACTGGCCTGCACAGAGCCCCAATCTGAATCTCATCGAACACCTTTGGGACGTGTTGGAACGTCAATTGCGCGTATGTGCGGAACGCCCGAAATCCGTGACCGATCTGTCCAAGACACTTATGGCAGAATGGCGAAAATTACCTATCGAAACATATCAAAAACTTGTGGACAGTATGCCCCACGAGATTAGAAGCTGTGATAGCAGCAAAAGGTGGACCAACAAGATACTAAAATATGTATATTTTTGAATGTATCTATTAAAGTTATGGTGTCCCATGACTTTTGATAAGGTAGTGTATGATTCCCGTGCACTTCCTTTTCACTTATATGAGTCTTGACCGTACTTATTTTACCGTAAACGTTCATGGCTGCGGTTATTCTTTGTAGCCTGCAAATTCTGAAATGAATTGCCAAATATTGGTGGTTTTTGAAAAGATCTTCGCGCGCTATACTGCAAGATGACTCACTGCTTATTACTTAAAATGGGACACATAATTTTTAATGTCGTATTCCCTTCAAATTTCGTAAAAAGTTTTAAATTGTTTTGAAGTTCTACAAGCTTGAAATCGCAAAAATATCTGCCAGACTCCCTTTAAGTTATGTGGAAGTCATATACAATTATAAGATGTAGACAAAAGAATATCACAGTTTGAACAATTTCGTTATTTTCTTAGCGATTGCGTATGAAGACAAACGTTACTGTGGATGAAAGAAGAAATGTGAACCATACCCGCCGAATTTGTTGTTTTTCCTATTGTCGCACTCGCGTCACTATCGAGAAAATATTTTTCATCATTAATTCGAACAGCTGAGGTAGGCGTACCATTAAAACCCTCACTGACCATCTAATGATTTATTCTTTGAAAACATTTTGTTGTTAAAATCTAAATTTTAAGATATTGAACATATTATATCAAAATTTCAGACTCCTGCTTTTAAATTCACACAGAAATAATTTCCATCTCTCTACTATGTTATAGGGGAGACCGGGGTAATTTGATACGAGGGCACGTTGATATATCGTGATTTACGTAAAAATGTTCATGTGTAAATTTTTTAAATAATCACCAAACCTTCTTCTTCGTTTTCAAACTGTGTCTGGGCTCATTTTTTAAATTACACCACAATAGACGGGAGAGCTTGTTGTTGTGTTTAACCAGTGCGAAGTAAATTTCCACGTA
This sequence comes from Rhysida immarginata, assembly GCA_023313115.1. Classification (NCBI taxonomy): domain Eukaryota; kingdom Metazoa; phylum Arthropoda; class Chilopoda; order Scolopendromorpha; family Scolopendridae; genus Rhysida; species Rhysida immarginata. Next base: position 1,484,084 of record JAHWFO010036886.1, read on the forward strand.
GCTGTTCCAATCTCAATACGCCTTGTGGACGTGGTGACATTCTTCAGAGTAATAGCCGGACAGAGAGTGAAAACACAAGTAGATTAGGCAAGTTTCTTATTTCGTACTGGCCGAGTGTTTTTATTCAAAAGAAATAAACCGCAATGGCATCACCTGGGGTAAAATTGAGACATTTCTCATGGGGTAGGTTGATACATGTATGCACACGCAACAAAAGTTCTATGCAACTGATTGGCTGACGAACTTAGCGAACGTCATGACCACGTGATTTTTTGCATTGAAGGAGCGAATCTCCTGGCTTGCCTGTAGTGAAGCAATTAACTGTGCTGAACAAAATATTTAAAGGAAAGGTAAATTCACGATATTTATTTTCAATTCAATTTAACAGTAGAAATATTATCCTAAACCTTTATTTCCAGATTGTCCAAGTGAAGCCTTATAAAGCTCAGATTTCAATTTCTTTATGAGCATTATGCTGGGTGCCCACTTAGAGCGACGATCGCGCGATTCTATCGCTTTGAGTCATATGCGCATGCGCAACAAACGCCAGGTGATTATTTTTTTTTATAGGGAGTGCAAGTGTGACATCAGTCCTTGGAATTCTTCAGTCACGTGACTCGATTTGGTTCCAAACAAGTCTTCTCGCTTCGGGATTTAACATGGTTCCAACGTAGGGATGGAATAAAATCGCTTTGTATAAGCCCAGTGTTTATAACACATTTAAGATGTGAAATTGTTTAGTTCTTCACTGCTCAAGAAGGAGCCAAAACAGCGATTTAGACATCTATCGTTTTCCCAAAGAAAGAAAGATCCGCGAACGATGGCATTCTTTTGCTAAGTGATTAAAAGTGATTAAAAAGCGTTCTAATATTAATGTATAAATTATATAATGGGATTAAATGTCTTAATAATAATATAAATTACACAAATTAACATAATAATTTAAGAGATGTCATTTTTACTCGCCGCCCGTTTCAACGTTACTAGTACGTATATTGCGTGGTTCCGATGTTTGGAACCAGCGATCCCATTTCCTAGGCTCTCGGCCCGTTCATCGCGCAAATGACGTCAGCTGTGACGTAGTCACTTACACTCCCTATTCGCTTCTTGGTGCCCACTTGGCGCGACGGCCGCGTGACTGAATGCGCATGCGCTATCTACGGGATCATTTCTTGCTTCCAAAATCAGAATTGGATATTTCGTGCATACAGAATTGCATATTACTTGATATCTTCAATCAAATTTTCCGTAGCGATATCCGACCATCTCGAAGTAGGTGCTGCCATGATTGCATGTGCCACGTGATTCGAAACTGTTTTCTGATTGGGTGCGATAGAGTCGCGCGATCAAAAAGCTATGGCATGCAGAGCTTTTCAATCGCCTCAGATGCGCCACAGAATCGCCCTCGTGACGTCACTCTGCGCATGCGTGCTTCACAAAGCGATAGAATCGCGCGATCGTCGCGCTAAGTGGGCACCCAGCATAACTCAAAATGCCATTTTTCCATTCCTGATATTTGTATCTTCTTTATCTCAAGAAGTTATCGAAATTTACTAAGAAGCAGTTGTTTGCTAAATTGAATTGCTCATTATTTTCTACTAAAGGTCAGATTAATGTGCTCTGCAAAAAAAATAAAAATAAAAACTTAAAAACATATCAGCTATCCCTGGTCTACCCTATTATAAGGATTCGTTCGACCTACATCAAATTACCTACATTTCAAATTAATTTTCTAATTTACGTTCCATAGGTAAGCTATCCCCTCATTACAACGATCATAGGTCGATAGTCTATTAAAAATTTAAGAAAATATTTTTCAGGAATGTGATGCAACTCGTTATCACCAACAACACTTTCGAAAAGTGCAACGTTTTGGTCAAGGAATCATGGTGTGTGTGTTTGGGGGGGTGGGGGGCGCATTATGCATGATGCCAGAACACCCCTTCACATACTCCCCGGACCACAATCCCATAGAACATGCCTAGGACGTTCTTGGTGCACGTGTGTCACAAAGGAATCCCCCTCCCAGAACGCTGCAGAAACTGACAAGTGCGTTACAGGGAGAATGGGATAACAGTCTGGTGGGAAGCATGCCAAACAGACGCAAAACATGCATTGAGGTTCGAGGAAGCAATACTCGCTACTGAGGGGAATTCCGGTGACAAACAACCAACATTTTTCTTTAGTCACTCATTGATGCATTATGATATCTCCTCTGCTTTTGCCATTGTGTTCATTTCCTTTTTCAAATTCCATGCCATTTTGTGTTCATAAAGTCGCTGTAATACGTCCATTGAAGTTTTGGTAACGTTTATTTCTTGGGACAATATTTATTGACAAAAATGTTGCTGTTCCTTAGCAATTGTCAAGCAGTGTATTAAAACAAAGAAGCATAACGTTTAATTTAAAAATTTGAATATTATTCTTACAAGTAAAGTAAAATAAGTTTGTTTCGAATTATTTGAATAGCGTATCCAATGACTTTTTCCCCTTTCATACGAAATGATAAGCATCTGAAGTAAATTTTCCGTAGTAAAAGTTTTTATGTGTACAGGAAGTTCGTTTTGTTTCGGGGCAAAAGTAATAATAAGCGTTCGTTTCGGGGCAAATGTCAAAACAACTATTTCCACTCATAATTCCACTCATCATAAGCTGATAAAGCTCCGGAGAGAGGTTCCCATTTCAGTTCACATTTAATATTCATTTTCAGATGTAACCAGCATTTTATGTTTATTCATTGTATCGCTATTTTAAGACGACAAACCATATAAGAGGGCGATCTGATAATACATGTACACATAAAAAAGCTATGAGAACAAATTTATTTGAAAAAGTTTGAAAATCAAGCTACAAAAAGTACATGGTAATGTTCATTTTTCAACGTAATCATCATTTGCATTCAGGCATTTATCTCAGCCGTGTACAAGTTTAAGCATGCCGTCATAAAACTTGCCTTTGCCCAAATTTGTAAATTTGCCGAACGATTTCATGCACATCTTGGGAATGATACTTTCTTGAGCAATTTCATGCACTTTGAATCTTCGGTCTTCCCTTATCAAACCTCATTCTACTTCACACGTCCGTGGTGTGTGCACATATCTCGGTCTTTCTCTTCGTTCTCTGGATCATCATGCAGTTCAGTTCGGCCGTCTGGAAATTTCCTGCACTAAAAAGACACCTCTTTTTGACTGAAAACGTTCTCTCCATAAACGTTCATTAATCTGCGATGCATCTCACGCTGATTCACTCCTTCTACTTGATGAAATCGGATCTCAATTTTGGAATAATTTTCTATGACATTGCTCATTTTGTCCGCTTGCTACTCCGAAACTATTAAACAGAGAATAACGATATGCACCTTACTAGCACAACTCACGAACAACGTTAGATCGCGTGCGAACAAGTGTGCGCGTTATTAAATTGGCGACGCAACCGCGTGTACCTTTATTATCGGACCACCCTCGTACATTGCCTATCATTATGCAGTCATTTTAAAAGATCCATAGTTGACATCTCTAAATATAGGCTCTAGTGCATTCAAATATTAGGTTAACATTCTATGGATCAATTTCTTCCCCCATCCTGATGGAATGAAAATCCGTATTGGATTGAAACAGTTGCGTTTGCCATCGGATGTATTCCGAGGATAGGCAATTATGAATGAGTTAATTGTGCAAAACGGACGATATTTAAATAAATAATAAATACATGTTATTTATAATCGAAAGGAAATTAAAATACAGTATGCTTATAATGCACCCCCCTCCATAATGCAAGTGAGCCAAGCCAAACTGGTGTTACGAAAAGCATATAAAAGAAGCTGCAAATGATAAAAATTCCAATTTCTTTATTCTGATAGTCCATCGTGACCAATTCGATGCTTCGACATGGTCAGCCGAAGATGTTTCATCAGCTGACCCCGGTAGAGGAGAGGGTTCATTAATGGTCTTTCTAGGCTTGATTGGTCACATCATCCTATAGCCACTGAAGTAGGGCGTTCCACGGTGGTGCGAAGAACGCGCAAAAAATCCCTGTTCCCCCGTACCAACTCTTCGGATATCTTGTGACACTTGAAGAGGTTTTTGCATACACCTGTGTCCAACAGCCAAATCCACGCTCCTAGATTTCATGCTCGACGTCCAAACGATGTGCAACGCTCACTGCAGAAGCGCGCAGGAGTAGACTCCGCCTCTGGCAAGCCAGACTCCATTGGAAAGCTAAACGAACATGTGAATTCTTCAGTGGTGATTCGCGCTTCTGTCTTGTACAGCGTGATGTAACGGGTCCATAATTTTACCTTAAAACGTTTATTATAAGGATATTTAGGGTTAGTCATACTTTGATTCTATTTAGACGTAGCCAATTTCTTTAATTAACTAGTTTAATTTACCGTCAGTAAAGAACAACACGAAACCACAATTCCACAATAAGATATTTTAAATTTTCAAAATCTTTTGGGTCATCAAAATATCTTATTGTAGAATTGTGTTGTTGTTTACTGATAGTGGTGTCCACAGTTTTTGGCGTAATCTTATCGTTTGTATTAAATGCCGTATTTAAAAATCGCGCGCTACATCAAGTAAACATTTTTGTCACGCGGGTGAGGTTCGTGTGGCACATCAAAATGTTATTGTTGCCTACATAGCTTGGAAAGGGCAAACAGAAGCTAGTGGCATTTCGACAACAGCAGTTGTGACGAGCACCTCACACCTGCTTAGGTTCGAACCACGGAGGCTACGAAGTCCCGCGGATAGCGACTGTGGCAAGGGCAAAGAAGGCCAGAAATGCTGGCAACTATACGACGAAGCTGACGTATCCATTTTCCTCAGTCCAGATTTCGACGTGGTCCTTTAGAAAACAGTTACACAATGAACTAAATAGAAGCAGGCGCCTTGCTGAAACTTGGGTACTCCACTGCATCACCTCTATTTATGTGTCGGAATCTCTCAAAAAGTAAAAGTGAGACAATCTCTCAAAAAGTAAAAGTGAGACAATCTCTCAAAGTGAGTCTCTATCCGAAATGTCAGATTTTTTTTCCAGGATCTTACCACTCTATATTCAATTATTGTTCTAGTCCTTAGATAAAGGAGAATTGAATGTGCTAACGTCACCAACTGCGAGCCTAAGACGGTGGCGATTATTGTCCGTAATGTCTATCTATCGTGTATCTAATGGAGGCCAACTCCACGGGTGACATGGACAGCCACTGCAGCGACAATCTAGCGGCTTCGAGATGCTCCACGAGTAACGACCCCCCGGATCGCGGCATATAAGACCTCTTTGAGTTCCTGTAACGGTAGCAATTAGCCACATAAACTTTGTAAACTCTCCTTTCATACCTTAAACTCTAGCGTTACGAACGTTTCTTATCCCAAAGTTAAACTGCGCTTCAGTTAAAGGTGACATGTAGGAAAACGTCGTGCCCCACCATGGATAATGAGCAAGACACATTACAAGTACGAGAACGGCGTGCCCTACCTGTGGATAAGGAGCAACGGAAATCAGCGATGATTACTGAACAGGTTATAAGTTTCGACGGTTGTTCAGAAAGATTAGAATTTTATGTTACAATTGTTTTTGTTTTCTAATGTATATCAATCAGCCTTGAATATTTGCTACTTCTTTCTTTTTGTTATTTTTGTACTTTAATTAAATTACTTTCACTGAAACACAACTTCTGTGAAGTTAAGCAACATCAGACACGGCTAGCCACTAGATGGGCGACCGTTCAGTGACTCATAATCTTCACCCCCCCCTCCTCCATGGTCGGCCACATCACCGTATCTTTATCCAATCAACCATGTAGAAAAAGAGAGATACGTCACCATGTACAGCCACCTTACACCTATTTCATCCACCAGGACTTCATCCACAATCTACATGACAGTATACCGCATTGAGTGAGCAGCTAATATGGTGTACTTAGGGTTTTGAAGTTACCACTCAGAGTGTAATATTGTGAGCTTTGTATGTTGCAAGGAAAAGTAAATAGAACCAGTTATTTTATGTGACATGGATATTTAATTTCTATGCATATTTTACATTTGTACGCCTTTTTCTGGGGATTGCATATATAATATCTAAATTTTTCTCGTGTCTCTTTGAGAATATATAAATGCATGTCTACTAATTTGCATACTTTTTTTAAAAAATGAAATATGATCTGCATTATTAATTGCTATAACTTTCTTTGCTATATGGAAAAAATTACTGACCTTACAAAATGTTTCCATATAAAAACGAATTAGGATATTCAAATATAAGAAAGTGATCTTGTATGTATTCTACTCAAAAACATCTTTTATGGCAATGTCCCTCCACTCCTGCGACAAATGTTTTTACCAAAACAGCGAAACTATCTTAGATTTTATTATTAGTTTTGTTTGAATTCTGAAGTAGGTTGCAGGAGCATAATAATTATATTTTATCTACTTTGTGATTTAGGATAGAAGAAGAGCAAAAGAATTTTAATTCTCGTCTTAGAATGTGAGGGAGTATAGTAGAATCAGCCGTATTAATTCAACTTATAATAAAGAATAGACGTTCAATTAGATTTTTTGTATGAGTGTTTTGTCTTGCTCTAGGAATAATTTATTCTTCTTCAATTTGATTGCAGGTAATAAAAATGTTAAACGCTACCATTTAATATTTTCAAAGCGTGTTCTATTTTTCAGTGGAAGATGAGAGGAAACATTTAAAATATAAAGATATGAACGTCACAATGGGTTTTATATTTTGTTTATGTATGAAAAACAAAGTAAATTACTCAAATAAATGAGTATGGTGTTTGAACTTTTTAAATAACAATCTGATAAGCTCAGCCTGACCTATTATGTATAAGAGGAAGCAAACAAAAGAAGTCATTGTCGCAGTCTGTGTTCCTAGTTTAATGAAACACACGGGTGACGAAATCTGCTGTTCTTTTTCAGCAACTAATTCATAAATTAAAAATTTTTTGTTTAAAACATGTCGAAAGAAGTCGTTCTCTTTGAACCAAATTTGAATGCTTGAATTTAGTTAAATAGATGCTCCAAGATAGTAAAGATAGTAAAGGATATCAAGGATATCATATTCATTAGAAATGCTTTATACTGAAGAAACTATTGCTTTCTTTAGAATCGAGTTAAAAAGTAATTTACATAAATTTTACTGTTACTTTGAATTGCCAATCGAATTACTTTGAATGATCAATTGGGCGACACTATGAGATATAGTTGAATGAAAAGTGAAAGTTAATTAAAGTCAAGTAACGAAAGAATTTCCGTTCCAGGTGTACGAAGATGTTAAGATTCTCTGCCGTCCCTCTTTCCAAATCTTCAAGGTGTACGGAAAAATAAGAAGAATAACCAGTATAAGAACGTCTTCATTAACTTAATTTTTAAAATAGGATAGTCGGTAAATATTTGTATGTCCCAGATAAACTTTTTATGTCCCAGATGTAAAAAAAAGAAGTTTCACTATGATTCTTGTTCTGTAGGTTCGGCTTCTTTTCGACGAAACCTCGAATTTCCATCTAAATAGATAGACGAGACCTGCAATTTCCATCTAAATTTACATCTAAATTTAGATCAGCTGTCATTTTAATAATGGACACAAGAGCATTCAAGAGCTGATATTGGCAGATTAGGATTTTACGTAACTTAATATAGAATATCTTTATCGTTCTGTTTGTTTCGTTGTTCTGCATGACAATATTCCATCAACAACATTCAGATCATTAATTTTAAAAGCTTTATTACATTATTATTACCGACCATGATATCGTAAATTTTGAAACTTCTGTATGCTTAATTTTAGTATGGTTAAGAATGTGTGGAATTCAATTTAAACAGTAATCAAATAGTTCTTTCAACGATTATTTTCAGGTACATTAACAACAAGGTAATTTTCTTACAAGGCAGACTCCTATATATTTTGCTAGAATGTGGTCAAGACTACGTTTATTGCAATAAGAACATCAAAAATAAAGTTTTTGCAGAGTTATGCGTGCCATTTAGGACTTTCAGAAAACGATAGCCGCTGCATTGGAAAAAAGATAAGGTATCTGCTTTCGGCTTTGTAGATAGCTGACAAACACACACAAAATTTGAATGATTATTAGGCAATGTGTTCCTGTGTAAGTAACGTAGGAAGTAAACAGTATAAGTATCATGGAGAAAGGTGTTATACGATGCGAGTTGCAAGCAAAAGCCTTCTATGGTCGCAAATCTGTGCTGTTTCATTTTAATTTTTA
>JAHWFO010036886.1:1501651-1518197 GCA_023313115.1 Rhysida immarginata
TTAAAGAAATTCTTGTGGAATAGTGGTCTTTTTATTCATTCTGATATATGAAACACGAGGTTGGCGCGTGGTACCATTGTTGGCGCGTTTTTACATTTTTCGCCAGACGCAGTAAACAATTGCAGTAAACAAATTCAAGAAAAAGCTTAATGCAAATTATGGCTTGCAGAATTAAAAAGGATCATCCAAATCCTAAGTCAGTTAAGCTATGGCATGAACAATTTTTAAACACAGGCAGCCTGTTACACAAAAAGGGTGCTGGTAGACCTTTAGCGACACAACAAAGGTCAGAGAGGCGTTCGATCATAATCCCCGTAAATCACTTCGCCAAGTGGCTCGTCAACTGGATATGCCAATGACATCCGTACATAAAATAGTGAAGCACCGCCTTCGTCTTACACCCTACAAAATTTAGATGATGAATGAGCTGAAGCCAGATGACCAACCGAAGCGCAAGAAGTTTGCAGAGGATATTCTCCAAAAAATCGACAGATTCCACCTTCCTTGAGGACATTTTGTTTTCTGATGAAGCAACATTCCATACTTCCGGAGCAGTAAACCGACACAATTGCCGCATTTGGGACTCACAAAACCCCCACATTCTAAAGGAGCATATACGCGACAGCCCAAAGGTTAATAATGTTTGGTGCGGTTTAATGCATGATCAAGTAATCGGACCTTTCTTTTTCGCTGAAGACACCATTACTGCAGCAACCTATCTAGATATGCTGGAGAACTAACTGATTCCACAGGTGGAAGAACTGCAGCCCAACATAGTCTACCAACAAGATGGAGCACCTCTTCAATGGGGCCTGCAAGTTAGGTAGTGCCTTGATACGAACTTTCCAGGACGATGGATTGGAAGGGTTGGGCCAAACCCTTGGCCCCCTCGCTCATCCGATGCAAACCCTCTGGATTTTTTTTTCTGGGGATATGTGAAAGACAGAGTGTACAAGACCAACGGTGATGACATTTGAAGCTCTCAAGAACAGAATAATTGAAACAATCGCTGAAATCACCCCCGAAATGATAGCCCGAACATGGGAGGAAATCCAGTTTCGTGTCACGTGGTATTCATCAACGTGAAGCAATCTTGAGAGATGCAAGCGCTGGTGACATAAAGGAAAAACATCATGTTGACGTGGTCATCCTGAAGCGATCACGTGTTTGGAAGAGAAGAAGGAGAGAGAGAGAGACGAACCTCAGTGGAGGAAGTTAGAAGCCAAAAGCATGGAGCTAGACTATGAAAAGTGGAATGGAAGCTACAGCTCTAAAAAGGAGCTACAAGACGGTAAATTACGCAGCAAACAAAGCTCTATGGGGAAGAGTGTAAAGACGGCGGCTGGCGAGCAAAGCGGCGAAGGTAGTCGTTGTACTAGCGCATCGACAACGGCTGGCAAGCGAGATGGCGGGAAAAGTCAACGTTGTCGGTATACGTGTTCGGAGGAACGAGACGAATCACCACGAATACGGAGAAGCCGGTTTGAGAAACTTCCTCAGTGTTCTTTGCTGCGAAGGTCGGTTATGGAGTTTTCGCCGAGCGATAGCAAATCCTTCTCAAGCCCGTGTCTCTCAGTAGGAGCAAATGGATCTTTCTCTGCAATAGAGCCCGAAATTTGCGTAACCCGTCGGGCTCTATGTTACAAAGGTAGGCTCTGTGTGGGCGATTAATCTTCATTTCATGACTGTGCTCCACTGTAGAGTTAATAATTCTCTACGTGAGCTTTATTACGCCGTATTTCTTCAAGAGACAACCGGACTATTAGAATGCAATGAGTTCCTGGGGGTGTTCCCATTCTCCTTTGTTGAATATCATTTAGGAGGAAGAGGGGGAATATTTCTGCAGGTTTCGTTGCCATTCTCATGAACTCTTATCGAACTTCAAAATTTAATTCCGTCGGGATTAAGTTCTATCATTGAAATAATTTTGCTTTGCATTTACTTACTTGTCAAGTAATTTCGCCCCGCATCACTTATGAGTTTAATGAACTCTTATTTGCGTTATCGTAACTATTATTAAGCTCGATTGCGCGGACTTTTCTTCCGTAAATTTTTAAAACGAAGAGTACAGACGACACCCTATAAATCGTAAGTGTTTGTTCAACCTCGTTTTATTTAATCACAAGCTTTGCTAACGAAGCAATCATCTTTCCCGTGTGAGATTTGATATTCGTCTAAAGCTGGAAATTTTCTTTTACTAGTGAAAGCAGGAGCACGCTGTCTTAGCAGTGCATCATAATTTATTCTGCCTACATCATTAATCTGCAGTTCTGTGTGTCGGAACGTTACTCCCGATTGTGACATTATAATTTTTCTTTCATATTTATTTTTACGCTGGAAAGGCCGATTCAGTGTTGGCTACTTACGCCAATATTCTGTGATCAAGTTCTTCGCAGAACGTCTTTTGTTTCCTTCGCAGATTCCCTTGGAAAAAAGTGTGTGTGTGTGCTTGTGCGATCAAGTTGATCTCTACGTAATTGATATAGTTGATCTTTAGTGATCCGATTACAAAGTGCTCATAATATGTGCGTTAAGTAAAAAATGTACTTAACCCAGCTATCAAATTTGTGATTTTTATGCTTATTTCTCTGAGTCGTCACGCATTAAGCTATTTGGTGTCATCCGTTTAAAATTTAGTGAAACGCCAGAAGCGTGTAAAGTTTATTGTGTAATCCACGTAGTGTTATACAATTGTGTCGACGTTTGATTTCTCAAGTGTGTGTTCAGCTAATGTACACCAATATTATTTGTACTTTTTGTGTGTTGGTGTTTGTGAAAAAGTGAAGTGCCATATCTTCGCTTGTGTTTAAGGTGCTCAACTATTATGTGCTACCAAGCCAAGTGGCAGCTTTGATTTGAGTACTACTCTTTTTTTGTGCTTCAGATTATTCTAAGCGGTAGAAAATGCTGACCGCTTATTTCTCAACTGCGCTGTGCTTCGCAGGCAGCCATATCTTACAAGTAACCCTTCGGTGTGACTCATCATTTGCAACGGGCATCGCTTCGTCGATACACAAAGTTTACCCGAACTTTCATTATCTTCTTCGGCTGTGTTTCATCTTCCAAGAATATTGTTTTGTTGTTGCTTCCACTGTACAAACTTTCAGGCACAAATAAAGTTATCCTTTCTATTAAGTTTAAGTTCTGTCTCTTGTCTCTCTCTGCTTTACCACGTGACATTTCGCTTCACGCCATAAATGGGGAGGGGGGGCACATTGAAAGTTATTAAGGCATGCTAAGAAACTTTTTGAGTTTTTCTTTGTGAATAAAAAAAATCACGTTAAAATCTGTAAAAGTTTTTGAGTAATAAACATGTATAATATGGGAGATAATTTAGAAACACCCTGTATGTTAACGGATATGGGTCCGGAAAATCTAAATTTCCATATTGAAATTCATTTTCTACGACTCTTCAATAATTACATTACTCTTGCGAAACACACAGGAACAGAACAAATCAGTATACCACACGAACTCTTTCTTACAGGAAATGTTCAAAATGCCTCCGTTAGCATGGATGCATGCAACAATCCGCCGTCGCGTTGAATCCCAGATGCACGGTTGTATCCCGGATGCTGCGTATTGTTTCACAGCCTTCCACGATACGGGCACGAAGACTATCTGCAACTTGTACCGGGGTTCCATACACAAGAGCTTTCAAATGCCTCCACAAATAAAAATCTAGGTGGTTTTTTAAATGCCTCCTAGAGAGAAGGCCTGCGTAGGTGATGTAACAATGTATGACGTTTCCGCGCCCAGGCTTTGAGTAGAGGTGGTGTTGATTTTACCAATAATAAGCCCTAACTTTGGCCGCTTGATGATGATGTAACAATGTATACACTTTTTGTCCGCAGGCTTTCTCTCTAGCAGGTGTTGGTGGAGGCCAAGGAATTTGTCCACCTCTACCTATCCACGTGAAAATGAGTTCTAATATGGAAATAAAGCGTTTCCGGACCCATGTCCATATATCATTTTCTTTCTCTACATGTGAGGAATGTTTCCTAGCAGTTTGGCCGTAGCTTTTTGTTACACTCTGTATATCACCTTTGCCAGTACAATAGTGTGACAACTCAAAATTTGACTAATTTGGTAAATAGGCCTTTTTAAAGGTTAAATTAAACATTTAACAAACTCTTAATTAACACTATTCATTAAAATCAGTGTTCGTGAGGAAATGAACTGGTAAAAACGACCCATTAAACGAACATTAAAATTTTAAAATCCATTACATCAAACTATGTTTAGAGCGCGTGCTTATTCATAAAGTCCATTTTCCTGGAAATCTCAGATAACTAGCTAATCCTAATAGTCAATGTAAAAATAAGGCATTTTCTTTAGAGAGATCATTTAAAGACAGGCCTCGGCCAACACCACCTAGACAGAAGGCCTGCGCACAGAAACGTCTTACATTGTTACGTCATGATCAAACGGCCAAATTTAGAGATTATTGGTAGAAATACGATTAACAATACCCCCTTTCGTGTGATGCAACAACGTATGACGCTTCTGTGCGCGGGCCTTCTGTCTAGGTGGTGTTGCCCAACCACCTACTCAAAGCCTGAAATATGATTTCGAAATATGATTAATTCAGCCAATTATAAGCCCGAAATTGTCCCTACTTGGGGCGAACGAAATAACGGGCCCCAGCGCGGAAAAGTCACCTGACCATCTTAGTCCGAGTAACAATGTAATCTTTTTTGTTTCCATCTTGGATTTCAGCAATCAGTATTTTTTCGTTTGTTGGAAATAATGAACGCTGGATTGTTGGCCGGACTAAGATGGTCAGGTGACTTTTCCGCACTGGGATCCGTTATATCGTTGGCCCCGCCCTACCGTAAGTGATGTAACAATGTAAGATTTTTCCGTGAGCAGGCTTTCTCTCTAGGCGGTATTGTGTTGCCTCGGCGCGGAAAAATTACCTGATCATAGTAGTCCAGCCAACAATCCAGCCTTCATTGTTTTCAACAAACGAAAAAATATTGATTGTTAAAATCCAAGATGGAAACAATGACGGTTACATTGTTACTCGGACTAGTATGGTCAGGTGACTTTTCCGCGCCTGTCCAACACCTTCTAGACACAAGGCCTCGACACGGAAGACTCTGACGTCATACAGTAGGCAGCAAGGCCAACTAAAAATACAGGCCGGGGCAGTCGAAAATCACCTTTTACATTTGTTTTCCACTGCCTTGGCCTGTATTTATAGTTGGCCTTGCTGCCTACTGTTTGACGTTAGAGTCCTCCGTGCCAAGGCCTTGTGTCTATACCTTGTCTAAGCTTCAGTTGAGAGTGACGTCACGAGTGAAGCGGTTATTGTTCGCCCGCATGAAGAAATAGTTCGAATAATTTTCTGTATAAAAAGTTCAAAATTCTTTCTGGAATCATATTTCATATATTTCTCCTCGATAAAATAAAAAATCGGCCGATAGAAAAGCTATTTGACGAAATTAAAAAAAATAAATAAATAAAATGAAGTCAGTCTGTAGTCGAGATTATTTAATTGTAAAATGGCGGCCTCTCTTGTTCCTGCGTGAACGAGATGTGTCAGAAATGAAAGACGATCGAGTTTTCACGAAGAGGATTAAAATACTTCAAACATTATTTTAAAAAAAATGATATCTGATAGATACCATTCGACTATTCTACTTTCTAGAAGCCACGCGATTAAAGGATGGTGTAACGTAGCATACATAGCCTTAGAATAACTTATTCTTTTAACGGCGGAAGGATACGATGTTGTGCACTATGTCTGGTAAGGGACCTCATTCCATGACGTCACTCTGAACTGAAGCTGAGACAGGGTATAGAAGGTGTTGGCCTGTCCTGCGCAGAGAAACGTCATGCATTGTTACATCACATAAAAGCGGCTATTGTTAATCGATGCTTTAAATTTGGTCGTTTGATGATGATGTAACAATATATACAGTTTCTATCTGGCTAGGTGGTGTTGGCCGGGGCCTGTCTTTCTCGTTGGCTACGCTAACCAGAAGTCTTCAATTGTAGACGCGTAGTAATCCGCTCCAAAAACGGAATACTCATCTTTTCCTTCACAGGTTGTGTTACATTACTTTCGTTTAGGAGAAAAAATTGTGCAACAATTGAAAACTTGTTTTTGAAGTTTTGTGAAATTATGATAATATTCAATAGGCCGCATACAGACAAGCATATTTGATGCTGAACTTGATATCTGGTACGTTTTTATTCCATTTAAGTGCATTGAAAACAGATGTTATGTATTTACATGAAACAAGTTCGTCTTCTAGTTAGATCGGGGTTGTCGTTAGGAAAAAACCCATCGATTCCCTTGGCGCTTATTCCGTCTAGGGAATTTAGCGCCGAACCTAGGTTCCAGTGGAACTTACAAGAAGCCAGCTTCGCTCAGATTTCCTGTAGATTCCTGGAGAATTCACTCGAATGTTGAATGACAACTTAATGTTGAATGTCTGATGTACGCCAAAGCAGCTCACTCGAACAATATATGGTGGTCATTTTCTTCATCCAGATTACATTTCCTACACAATGGTTTGTCCTGATAGACGCCCATCCTGTGGAGGTGTTTCCGTAGCATATCACGGCCAGAAAGGAATTCATGATAATTCGTAGTCTTCCTCTGATAAGTTGAAGGATATGGGATGTTAAAACGGGCTTCTAGAAACTACCAGGCCTGAACGTGACGTCAATAATGTATCGTCGAAGCACTAAGATTGTGACGTTGAACTCACTTCTGTAATAGCATCAGAACGAAGTAACAATATTTTATCTTTTCCCTGTTCGGGCTTGGTAGTTTCTAGGAGGCCGTGATGTTAGTCTCAAGGATGGTTTCTGTATTATGAATGTAGCATATTTTTGGTCTGTTGCCACCTTTTCAGCATCTCATTGAACATTATGTTGACTTCCCTTGCTGCAGTTTGTTTTGAGATCCCGCAAAAAGGTCTGGACCAATAGGTATCTCTTTAGCACATTGCTTTACGAGGGTATCTGCTACCTTGTTGCCTACAATTCCTTCATGGTATCAATTTCAATGCTACGTTGTTATGCAAGGCCAGGTCCTACAGAAGTTGTTTGCATTGCTGTTTTGCATAAATTTGGATTTTACCTTGGTTGATTTGATAGCCTTGAGGGCCGCCTAATTGTCACTAACTAGGGAACCATACAAACCTGTACCTCACAGTTTCATCCAAATTGAAATATGTTACTCACCTAAAGCTACTATTGATGCTTGCAAAATAAGAAATCGCGATACTCAAAATAAACCGCGATAACGGAAAAAATTGAGGCGATTGTTGCTCAAACCCGATGATGAGGTGATTTTTCAGTACTCTCAGACCTGTCTTTCTCGTTGGCCTCGTCAGTAAACAAGGCGAAACTTAACCTTAACGAGCTTGCAGCTGCAAATTTGCACTGACTGGTGTTACTAGCAGAGGATTTACAGACGTAAATGGTCTAACTAGATTCATCATATGTATTTACGTATTTTAAAGCAAATCTTATAAGTAAATGCATTTCACTCTGCATAATTTGTGAAGTTACGTTTATTATTAAACTTTATTATAACTATTATTATTATTATTATTATTATTGTTATTATTATTATTAGGTTATATGTTATTGCTACTTCACATAAGGACATGTACAGAGCATCTCAGCTGGTTGTAATGGTCTAAATCACAGTTCAAATATTGAAGTGGATGTTATTATTTTTATCATATAAATCAAGTAAATGCTTTAAGTTTACTTTTGACAAGTATTTTTAATTGCGTATTTCAATTTTGAAATGATCTTGACAAACAAAAAGTGATGGAGAAAACTCGTCTTCAAAGCAGCCGTGATTGTGTTAACTGATTTTTATATGAAGTGATTGCGTAGCCAATTTATAAAAATTAATTAGAAAAAAATCGATAAGGATTTGAGAAGTGAAAATGTTTATGCATTATCTAAGAGTCGTGTTCTTTAATTTGATCATTTTTATAAAAAAATTGCATAGACCGCATTGTTAATTTTTAACTTTTTTAATTTTGTCTATTAACTCTGAGGATCTAAGATTATAAGATAATCGGAATTTGGGTTTTCATATATTAATTTTAAAATAATAGTCCATTTCATACATATTCTTTATAATCTGAAAAAATTTATCGTTCGACAACGAAAGCGTAAACCTTATGTGATGTAATGGATTCTTAGGTCTATATAAGTAATCGCATATTTCTCAGCCTTTACCCATATTTTCTATTTCTTATTTTTAATTGCATTAATTTGCATTGATTGTATATCATGCCTCCAAACAAGTTCTTCGTGACCTTCGGAAACTTATAAATAAATTATAAGTTTATTCATAAAAAAACAGGTTCTCTCTGTTCTTTATAAATAAATAAAATGAAATAAAATAAATATATATAAACATTTAATGCTATACTTCGTTTAATTTTACTTTGAAATGAAATGCTGCTATAAGATAATTAAAATTTCTCATCGATAAAGCATTATTTAAAACCACACTTATTCAATCATTTGACAATAAGATATCGATATTAGGTACAAATTCTTAAGTATAGAAAAAGAGCTTTGCTAATGTTAAATTACAAGCCCATCGTTATGAAGAATGTTAGTGTAGAGTAAGAGACATTAAGAAGAAAAACTTCTTGAAATTATAATTAGAGTCGTTAAGGCACTGATTTTCGGCGACGATCTACTTGAGTGCCTCTATATTAATTCAAGCTTTTTTCATGTGTTTTTTTTTCTGTATATTCACATTCAGATATTGCAAAATATCATTAAAAAAAGAGCCCGAGCAAAGCCGTGTATATTGATTGATTGATTGATTGATTTCATTTATTGACCCATTAATCAGTTGATAATCAGTTGATAATTTCAAAATGTTAATACAGTTCAGTTAATACAATAAAATGAAACCACTGAGCCTAAGCTCGTAGGGTTTACACTAAAACTAAAACTAAAAACTAAATCTAAAAGGAGGATTAAAAAATAATATAAAATTATGATGGAAAAGGAAAAAAAGAATCAAAATCATTATTTGAAGAGACCCATTTTTTTATAACTCTCCCAACAGCTGGAATCGAAATCGCATTAGTCGCCACATATCTAGTTTTATAATGGCTAGTTAAGCTTAAAGGAATATTTTTCTCCATAATTACCTTTATCATTACTTTCAATACATAAATTTGTTGAAGATTCATAAAATCAACTGAATAATTATGACCAAATAAAATCTTAAGTATCATTTTATGATAATTCTGTAATTTTAAAATATGAAACTTATAAGTCCCACCCCAACTTACAATGCCGTATTGTAAGAGTGAGTAAAAAAATGCATGATATGCTATTTTTATTAAGGAGTGAGGTAGAATATATTTCGGTTGAATCAAGGTCCAACCAATACGTTTTAATTTACTTAAAAGTGTTTGACATTGTAAGTCCCAATTTAAATTTGAATCAATAATGACACCGAAGTAATGAAAATTATTTACATTTCTAATTTCTCCACAAAGATTGGTTTGGTTTGGTTTGTTTGGTATTAACGTCCTTTTCAACTGCTATGGTCATTTCAGGACGGCGTTATAGGGGCTGCAAATTTTGCCTCGCAAGGGTTCTTTAACGTGCAGCCGGCAAACGACTACACGGGACCAACGGCTTTACTTCCCTTCCGAAGGAAGTGCGTGATCTCAGGATTTACCCCTGAAAAATCCTCGTCGTCCTCGGCCGGGATCGAACCCGCGTACTCGGGCATCAGAGGCGATCACGCAACCTGCTGAGCCACCGAGGCCGATTCTCCACAAAGATCCGAACAAGATCCATTACATAAAAAAATAATGAAAAAATAATGCTGAATGATCCATAAACATATTTTTATATTGAAATATTTGAAATTTAGACTTAATTGGATTTAAGCGCAGACCATTATCAAAAAGCCACCTAGCTATCCCTACTAGATCACTCTTTAAATTTCTAAAATTTAAATTGAACTCTCCTAAGTAAAGAATAACAAGATCATCTGCATAAGCATAAGCACTACCTAACAAATTAAGAATTCAAAACATCATTGAAATATAAATTAAATAATAATGGTGCCAAAATAGTTCCCTGTGGTACCCCACGCTTAACTTCTAGCGAATCACTTAGTTTATTATTAAGAAATGTATATTGCGGCCTATTTGTAAGATATGTTCTGAACCAATTATTAACAATTCCACGCACCCCAATTGCATTAAATTTTAACAGAAGAAGATCATGATTCACGGAATCAAATGCTTTAGCTAAGTCAACATATACTGCTACGGGATTGTTACCCTTATCCATAGCTTAGCAATGGTAGAACTTATTAATTGTATTAATGGTTCGGTCCCTCCATTTTTACGAAAACCGTATTGTTTACCAGAAATAATATTACAATTATTGATAAATTTACTTAGCTTACTCATCATAGCCATTTCAAACACCTTCGCAAGTGGCGACATTAAAGTGATAGGACGATAGTTACTAACAAAATCTCTATCACCTCCCTTATGTACAGGAATAACAACAGAATTTTTTAAAATACGCGGAAAAATACCACGATCAAACGACAAATTTATAAGGAAAGATAAAGGTTTAGAAATAAGATCAACAATACTCTTAAGAACATATGAACTAATATTATTAAAGAAAATATTAGCTAGTTTTTAATAAATTCATTTACATACATAAAATTGTGTATTTTTTTTGTACAGAAGAATCTAATTGACATCTAGAATTCAAGATGTAAACGGTCTTTTTAACTTTTCAGCTACTTGTTCAATTCAAACGCCAACCAGCGTAATTAACTCGATACCTTCCTCCTTTGCCAAAGCCATCTTCATCTGTCTGGAAAAAGAAGAGAAAAAAATCTGTTGTGGGCAGCACAAGACTCCCTTGTACGAAAATATATTGAATGCTTTTTTGGGAAAAAATTCTCATTTTTATACTTGACATGAATTTCCGTCTCTTTGTTGTCTAAAAACTCCAAATGTTGAAACAAATTTTGACAGCCGTTTGGGAACTTCAAATGAAGTTCTTCAAATTTAGTTCTCCAAATAGAGTACTTTAAACTCTGACGTTACGCAATCAAAATTCCATAGACATGAAAGAAAATCAGTTGGGGAAACGACCAAAACACGTTTGGCCCAGCCGATTGCAATCAAAATGGGAGGTGCACATCTACATGTTATAACAGTCCTAAATACAAAATTTTAACATTCTATGCCTAACCGTTTTTGAGAAATGCCAGATAGACACACTTGTGCACACGTATACACACTAGCGATACTATTTTAAAGCTAGCGCTCTACGTGAGATATCGACAGGAAAATAAATTGACTCTTTATTAACTCTCCAAAACTTAAAATTAATAGGAAGTTCTCCCCCAAAAAGTTACTTTTTAAGCGTGCTATGAAATTTCCAAAGAGTAAAGGTACTTTGGGAACCCCAAGTTAAAGATAAACCGGAAGTTAATCAAGAAAAGTCTTAAAAGAAATGTTTCCCACCTTTTGGCTAGATAACTATCAATTAAACAACCCCTTGGTTCCTTTAATACAGAAATCAACCAGATAATAGAACCCTTCACACGCCTTCCTCACGTCGGATAGGTAAGGCGTATGAAGTTCCAAGTATAATGAGAACAAGGAAAGACAGGAGGGTGAAGTCAGATTCCGAACGAAGAAGGTAGATAAATTTATTTCATCAGAATATACAAATTTATGTAAATTGGTTCTCGATGCAATAAAATGAACTGCCGATTTAGCGCAGTTGCTCTGAAGGAAGCTAGATGGGCTTGTTCTTAGGAAAACGAAAGGGACACCTTGTTGTCTTTGCCGGGAAGGGGGGGGGCGACCTACAATAGGTGAAAAGCAGAAATTAATCCATAAGTAATCAGAATTAAGATCAACGCAAATACGCATTAGCAAGCAATTTAGAATTCATGAACGTAATGATGAGCTAAAGAAATCTTTATAACCTTAAGCCAATGAAAGCGAATTGTAACTCATACGGTTCCTTTTTCCAAATGGCGAAAGATTATTCGACAAGGTGTGTTCTCCAACCATGTTGATGTTGAAAGCTCATTAAAGGAAAACACAGCTTCAAAAGAATTTCAGCGACATGGATAGTTAGCGGCTTTGGGCAACGGGATAGCGATCGTTGATCTGGTGCGCAACACACGAAAGGAGACGACAGAGGCTACAGGGAAGAAAGAAAAAGAAACACAAGGGAAGACTAGTATCTTGTTAATTTGGTGATCATTATTGACTCTCTAATATTAGCCTTTTCATTAGACAAATTTAATTAATTCTTGTTTTATTTTCCTCCGAAGATTTTTTTTTTTGCCCCTTGACAGGAGTTTCTACAAGTGGACTTATTTTTTACTTCAACGGATTCCAAACGATATTGCGACGACTAATTTCGAATATTAACTGAGTTCCATCTATCAAGCCAAATATTACCCTACAGAGTTCTTCAATTCTTTTCCTGGGACTTCAGTGCATGCGAAGTTTTCCTTTGACTGTTTTGAACGATTGTCTGCTCAACTAAACTTAATTTTACGAATCTAAAAAGCATTATTAAAAAAATTGCAATAAAAATTACAATTTTCGTTTGGATTCCACCTTTTAATTTTCCATTCTTTTGACACCCATTGTTAATTTCCAGAGGGAGGTTCCAGTTGAATTAATTGAGAGGGCCGGGTATTTCAAATTTAATGTCTTAGCTAAACCATTAGCAGGTATTTAAGAGAAACCTATCATTCATCCCTTCGCCCCTTAGTAGGCCTCTGACCTACTCCTAGCTTCTAACCACTACGTTTTGGTTGTACGTGCCTAAGTTTAGGCACGCTACAGTACGTACACACGAATGTACTGCAACGGTCTAAACGTTACACGATATAGATCTCTCCTACTCGTTTTCCTTCTCCTTGCCCCAAAGCTCGAGAAGAAAGATTTCCTTAATAGGTCATAAAAAAATTATAGCTACCTCTTAATAATCGCCTTTTTCATGACAAAGTAAAAGGCAACAATCATAGTCGTGAGCTTACAAAACAATGGTTCCGGACAACAATGACGGTATACAGGCAATAAAAGTTTGTAGAATAAGGCTTTTATCCTCCTTAACGACGTAAGAGAAAACAAAAAAAATTACTTGAGGAGAAGAAAAAAGGCAGATCGCCATTACGACGAGAAATGCTCGATCCGGCGGTGAACACACCAACGGAGCAGAACTGATAAAAGAGATATGAAAACTCATAGAAAGGAATATCTCTCTAACAGATCTGAAGTTGACGAAAATGACTGAGAAACATAAAAAAAAAAATTAATTGCGGACGAATATGTTTTGTCGGGAAGACGCTCCAGAAGAATATTATAGAGACAAACGCCGGTATTGGTATACTAAAGCGGCCGGTATTGGTATATATAGAACATAAAACTTCTGTTAAAGTCTTCTTTGTTTTGATATTTATTTTAGATTGCACTGACCGATTACGAGATGCCTGAGAAGAAGAGACAATTGATGGAATACGTTTACCCAAATGAATTGATGCTAAAAATAAAAATTGTGCTGATAGCAGTTTACTTCGAAGACTAAGGAAAGGATGCTTCTCATATGCGGGTTTTCAAGATGTTATCTGGTGATTCTTCTTGGTCGTAAGTTTACACTAACCCTTCCAAAATCTCGGTTTTGGAATCCCTTCCCTACCCCAGAAATATTGTTAGAATAATTTTAGCTCTTTCCCCTCTTATACCCTAAACTTATCGATTACTTATGATAAGATCATTTAGACATACAAATGGAAAGAATAGCGTACTTACCTGACTATCCGTAGATACAATAAAGAATAGATGACGACGAATATGTTAAACTTTAATGGTATGAAACAGTGAAGTGTAAACGGTAATTTGTGAGACTTTAAGTAGACCAAAGGTAATTGGAATAAATCTCAGAAAAGAAACTGAATAATATTTTGTGTCTGAGGAAATCCTCAGAAGTTGACTAGGAGATTCTATAAAGCAAATGAATTTAGTAGATATAAAGAAATGAAAAAAAAAACCTCTGTTAGTTTAAGACTGAAACCTTTTTATTATGAAAACTATTATAGTTGGAAACAAGACAATCAATTATTTAAAACCAATTTTTTTATGTTTACACAATTTTTTTTTAGTTTTCTGAACGCCCGTTGGCAAGCAGTTGATAAAAGTTTACGAGCTTAATGTTTGATATTAACCGATTAATCTTTGTTTGTTGAAGAATTCTGTATTTGAGGATAAAAGAAGAATAAAGCCACGGTGATTTGTCAGAACCTTTGCTTTGGCGTCTAATGTTATGTTATTATTTTCCCCTTCAGCGACACTACGTTAAACAGAACCTAATTCTACGAGAAGTGAAGAAACTCCAATGGATGAAGGATATGGCTATCCGCTTCTACTAATAAAGATAAGTTTAATATAGTGAAAGAGACATAACGTGGTTTATGTTAGCTATAGTTAATCTCAATATTTTTTGTGTCTTCTGCAGACGAGGAACAACGAAGAAAACCACCTCTGTAACGTTGGGAAGCGCCGATTCCTATAAGTCTTTCAGTTCCAGTGCTTTCCTCGATTTATAATTGTTACGGAGGTTGTTACAGTTTTGCTTTTTTTTCTGACAAATTCGTGAAAGATTCCATTATCTGTTAAAACCTTCTTTGCGTCAGTAGAAGTACCTTTAACCAGTTTACTCGATGCCCAAAAGAGCCATGTCTAACTCAGAACTGAAATGGAAAATGCTGATGCACAAAGAGTTGGTAACTTACCAGCCGCTGCTCCCAATAATGACGAACGAGAACCCGATTTGAGAATAATAGTAGAAGAGCCGGATCAGACGAATTTAATGATCACCGCCCTCTATTTGCAGAAATGTCCAGTAACGCTGCTCAACGAAGGAGCAGTACGAGAAGTAGCAGGGCGACTACGCATTCCTTACCATCCTGAAATACATGTAGATCTTAAGAAAAGTGTTAAAGAGCGGTTGAGGGATATCCGAGCCGGTACTATAATTCGTCCCGATACCGCCGGTTGGGAGACTGCGGAACTAGAAGAATTCCTGGATACTGGAATAAAACATTTCACCATTGGAAGGGAGTTGCACGTCTTAGAAGACTTGGCTAACAATATGGATCGACAATAAATGCAATGGAAGATTTCGTAGAAGAATGTTGAGATGATCTTTATCGTTATCAAGAATGTATCAAAATACATTTGTACAATGGGTATATAGATATACATAATTATTTGCTCTTGTTTGAAGAACAAGCTAGATCCCAAGAAATTCTAGCACGGCTCTGGACTAGAATTTTTCCCAGTTTCGTGGAGACACACTTGCGAACCTGCGTACGAGAATTACTATGCAATGTGGCGGTTTGGAACGAAGGGAAGCAATTGTTGACCAAAAGATTCAAACAAGGACGATCCATTATGGCCAGGCAAAAGAGAATTTTTTATAGGACCCAGGGAGACGATGAAAGCTTTATAAAATATTATGCGGATCTAAAGCAAATAAACGCTTCGCTTGACGAACCTTTGATTGAAAGAAAGTTACTCGGTCGCGCCATGGAGAATATGAATCCGTATCTCCAAGGAAAGTTCCTACCAGCTTCCATTACTACAGAAGCTCAATTAGTGGCGGTCAGCACTCAATGGGAACGAGTCCGAGATACTAGCAAACCCAGACGTAATAGAGATAAAACTGGAACACGCTTTCAGAAAGACGAAGATAACATGAATGAACCTGCAGAAGACGACAAGGCTATCAGATGCAGGTGCCATGGATGCGGGTGGCCAGAGACCTTATTCCGAGATTGTTCTTCTAGTTTTTAACAGAAACAATAAAAGAAACTTGCGAAGGGAACCTAGGCACCGCTTCGTTCTCTTCGTGTAACTATAATAGTAGCGAATCTCGGAAATACGCATTTGCATCACCGATTTGAAAAGATATAGGGAAGAAAACGAAGTCCCTTGAAGACTCCACCGAGCCAGAGAAACCGAATAGTGTCCTGTGGATCGGCACAGGGGTTAACGTCTTCCTCTGAGAAGAAGAGACAATTGATGGAATACGTTTACCCAAATGAATTGATGCTAAAAATAAAAATTGTGCTGATAGCAGTTTACTTCGAAGACTAAGGAAAGGATGCTTCTCATATGCGGGTTTTCAAGATGTTATCTGGTGATTCTTCTTGGTCGTAAGTTTACACTAACCCTTCCAAAATCTCGGTTTTGGAATCCCTTCCCTACCCCAGAAATATTGTTAGAATAATTTTAGCTCTTTCCCCTCTTATACCCTAAACTTATCGATTACTTATGATAAGATCATTTAGACATACAAATGAAAAGAATAGCGTACTTACCTGACTATCCGTAAATACAATAAAGAATAGATGACGACGAATATGTTAAACTTTAATGGTATAAACAGTGAAGTGTAAACAGTAATTTGTGAGATTTTAGGTAGACCAAAGGTAATTGGAATAAATCTCAGAAAAGAAACTGAATAA
>JAHWFO010036886.1:1520120-1557207 GCA_023313115.1 Rhysida immarginata
CACACACACACACACACACACACACACACACACACACACACACACACACACACACACACATCACACATACCGCTCTTTGTATGGCTACGTGTGCTCTAATTTTTTCGTTTTCGCGGTTTATTTTGAAAGAAACAAAATGTCGCAATTTCTTATTTTGCAAGCATCAAGAGTAGCTTTTAATGAATAACATATTTCAATTTGATGTAAATCTGTGCAGTACGTGTTCGTATACTTTCTTTGTAAGTGTAATCAGATTACATCATCACATAATCATACTTAAAATAAAAAGTATTGATACTTAAAATCATTTTGTCTTTACAAAAAACGCCTTTTAAAAATGAAGTAGTTGATAGTAGATGATACTTCAAGCTCTTTAAAAAACAGATATTGTTGGAAAGCCTTTGCAGTTGATTAAAAATTATTTCAGTGAACGTATGAATTATATGGTTATAAATGGTGATATTTCCTACATTATTTTGTTTAGATTTTTTTTCCTTTGTAATTTTTAAAATTCTTTTATATTTCACTTGTGATTTGATAATAGAAATATTACTAATACAAACTGGTGTATGCTTTATGTAAATATTTATAATGACAGGTTTTGAAACTTTGTTTTTTTCAAGAGAAATAAAAAAGTTTCCCCTAAGTTTCAATAGTTCTAACTTGGTCAGTGATTTCAAGCTGCTGCCGAAGTGCCTCGGGCTTTATTTATAGTTGGCCTTGTCATGGATATGCCCGGCACTGTTTCCTTTCAAATGCAGGAACATTATCATGCTCCAAGCCTCCATTTTATTCATTTTACGAGAGGCGTTCAAATTTAACTTGGACTTTATTTTTTGTAAATTTCATTGTTGTAAAAATCTAAACTTTGATTGCTGGGATGGCAACTACCGCTTGTCATGCAAATGCAACACCAATCATCCGGTTACCATGAAAACCGATTGTTTGTTTAAACAAAATGGCGGACAGCGATGTGTCGACCAAAGTGGCACAAAGAATAATCTCAAGTTTCTCCACAACGAAGGTGTGAAAGCATCTGAAATTCATCAGAAACTTCAAAGACAGTTCACCGAGTCAAGTGTCAAAAGTTTGAAAAAGGGCGAGAATCCACCGGCAATGAACCTCATAGGCAAGGCCAGCAACTGCTGTCAATGATGGCATCATCGCACGAACAAATGAGCTGATAATGGACAACAGGCGAATTCTTGTCCGAAAATTGTCTTCAATACTGAACATCAGCAATGGCTGTGTGCAAACCATCATCCACGATAAGGTGAAATTCAACAAGATCTGTGCCAGATGGATCCCTAAGCAACTCTCCGAGAATCACAAAACCACCCGGGTGGAAATCTATTCATGCTGCTGCAGCGATATAACAGGAAAGGTGACAGCTTCCTAAGGAGTGTTGTGACTTTCGACGAGACATGGATTCATCACCATATTCTTGAAAGCATGCGTGCGAGCATTGAATAGCGACACACTGACTCACCACGATCCAGTAATTCAAGATGACACCTTCGGCAACGAAAGTGGTGCCGACTCTATTCTGGGACATAAATGCACCCTACTACTGTGACATTTTGAGTACGTCCCTGAAGCCGGCACTAAGGAAAAAGCGACCAGGATTCCTTACCAGCGGTATTTGTTTTCTGCAAGACAATACTAGACCACACACCTCCAAACTGAATATGGACACACTGACGGAACTCAAATGGGACATTTTACCACATCCTCCATTCAGCCCGGATCTCTCGCCTTGCGACTATCACCTTTTTGGACCATTTAAAGAGTTCTTGGGAGAGTATAGGTTCGGCTCCAATGAGGAAGTGAAAAAGGCTGTCCTGACGTGGTTTCAACATCAGCCTGAAGATTTCTACAGAACGGGTATCCAGATGCTCCCAGAACGCTGGAAAAAATGTGTAGAGAAGCAACAAGAGTTCTTTTAGAAATAATTGTATGTGTGTTTTTTTATAGTTTCTTGATTTTATAAAAATTAAAGGCCAGGTCAAATTTGAACGCCCGTCGTGCTATCATCTGCTGAGCTTTTAAAAGAGTAAAGGACACAATGCGTTAATTTTATCACTATTATACATATAAGGACCAATGATTTCACTGACACACATACATCCAGATAGTTTTATAACTTTTGGATGATAATTAAAACTTTACATTACCCCTCGTATACTCAATTTGACATTTTCCTAGCTGTTACCATCGTTTTTATCCAATTATACACGGTATCTACATTCAATCACTTGCTCGATGTATTATCCTTTTGCCACTACGAGAGTCAAACCATAAAGTTCTTACAAGACCCTGATGGAAGAGAGCATCGGGCAGGGGTTGTCTTCTAGGTTGATCTGGCGATTTGGAAGCTTCTCTAGCATATGGAAAGTCTCGTACGATCCGGCATTGTACCTGTGCGTGTTCTTCAACGTGGAATTGTTTCCGATGCAGGAAACGCGCCACAGACCAGGGGTCGTTCCATCTATGCTATCTTTCCCTTTTGATGCTATGGGGAGAAATCCACGAAATATAGCACGGGTTAAATTGATATGCAGGACTGTGGCTACACACAACCATTGTCGTTTCAGTGCTGCATCCGAGTGATTGTAAGGTTAGGCAGTCAATAATTTGATCGTTGACAATATCTCGCTGTTTTAAAATTCTTTTCACCATAATCGCATACTGAAGCTTTCCTGAGGAATCAAATACTATATCACATCGCTGTCGCTATTCCAATGAGTAACGAAATAAAATGTTCGAATAAATAAAATTAATATGAAGCATTCAGAAAGTTGCTGACCAATATTCAGGAACAAATCGCTGACGGACTTATTCTACTGCAGAACAATGCTCAACTCTGATCTATGCCTTTCAGCTCAGGTAGATTTCAATTAAATGTTAAATTGAATGGGATTATTGGTTTTCAGCGCTATGATCATGCCATGCTTATCTATCGCAGAGCATTGTTAATGACGATTGTAGAAGAAATGAAGACGAGACTCAAGAACCCTGGAATAAAACAGAAATTGAATAAGACCCTGAAAAAAAGCTGACGTTCCAAATAGAGTTTATCCTTTGTCAAAGCACAACCCTTTGTTCAGAGCATTATTAAGAAATTCGACCAAAGATATTATCAGCATCTATCGTAACTTTGATAAAATTATTTGGTGACTGATTTGAATTTTTATATTCATAGCTGTAGTTTCTAAACATGATTAGTCATATTGCTTAATTTGTTTTCTTGCATAATTTTTGCGTAGCAATGTTATTTGTTTATAAAATTTCGACAAATCATTCATTTCACGGTAAAGCTTATTTTAAATTTAGGCAATGATATTTACCTAGGAATTTCCAATGAAAATCCAATAATCATAGAATTTAAAATTTAATATTATAAAAATGTTACTTTAAAATTATAAAAATACCCGAACTGTTTATTTTATCATGGTGTCGTCGTTGGATTTTGCGTCCGATGAAACAGAAGTGTAGTGTGTGAAGTTAATTCTTCTCCAGCATCAATATCTTCTGTAGAGCGGAAATTTTTCCCTCTCACATTTTTTTGTGTAACAACATCTTATCTACTCGTCAAATCCATTGTGAATTGAATGGAATTGGCCAAGCCAACTTTGACATTGACATTTCACTTTCCTTCTTATGTAAACTCAATTAAGTTTTGAACCTTTGAGGGGAGGGTAATTTATATAAATTTAATAATTTTAATATATTATTTTGTGATCCTCGTTGATTAAAGGCTTTTTTAATTTTAAAACAGTCTTGTGTTAGGTTTTAAATTAAATAAATATAGAAGATTAATTTCTCAATTTAAAAAAAGTTCAATATCTTCAAAATGTTCTTCAAATCCCATGTATTTATGCCAAAAAGTTCTTTGTCTCAATGAGTACATGACGAATTTATTGACTATTGTTCATTGCTATGAATGCTAAGGCTATTGCTTTACTCTTAGAAAAAGGTAAATTTCCCTTAAAAGGTTTAATTAATTGTCATAAAAAATACGTCAAGGCACAGATAAAGAACTCCCCAAAGAGCTTATTACATGTATAATAATTACTTTGGTTCTCTGCTTGCGGTTTCAGAGCAGTTAGCTGAAAAAATTTGGTCATACATACAGATGAACATTTTATAGCACATGATTTCGACATATCTGCGTGATTCGATGATTTTTTAAAGTCTTAGTGAAAAAAATATTTGTGTTTGGATTGGGCCAATAAAATTTTTTGAAAGTCAGTAAGTAAAGCAGTGTCAGTAAATCACTTTATGACTTCATCAGTTTAAGTTTTGCTGATAAATCCAACTGAAAGTTTCGATCTTCTTCCAGGTCCAAGAAGTAGATAGCCTCTTGCACCACCTAATGAAGGAAGAGGATTGGTGATGGTCTGTCTTTGGTCAAACATTGATGATAAGTTGCCACTCTTATATGAATATTTAATTGAAGACACGAACTCATAGTTTATACTTTACTGCCTTAGTAGTTTCAAAATGACAATAAGTAACAAATAAATAACCGATTAGTTTTAATATAAATAAAAATAACTTTTCCAGAGTTTTCCCTTCCCTCATCTTTACTCTGAAAGCTGCAATAAACTCATTTATGTGACGAACAATGAGAGACGAACAATATGAAAAAAAGAATTTATGAATTTTATCCTACCTTATTTGGTGAACAATAAAGATTATTAGTATTAAACAATTTTAATTTTTGTATTTATGATAATAAAATTTTCCAATTTTTGATATGTGTATCATTCTTAACATGCAAACCAAGAGTTTACGCTAAACCAGCTGATATTGTTAAAATATCAATAAACAAGCCTATAAAGTATTTAAAGCAATAAATATCTTTTACGTTTTTTTGCTTTTTTAAAAATTTTTTTTGTAAGCTACTGCAGTGTAAATTGCTTAGAATTGTTTCTGCGTTGTCTCTGCATAAGAATGATTGAGGATAATAGAATTACGGCTCTTAATCGGTGATTGGAAGTATGTTCTAATTAAAAATCGAATTATTTCCAACCCTTTTACATAAATTAAAATAAATATTTGTGCAGCGGGATGACATTGACTAGCTAATGGAATGAACGTGGCTCCTTCGCTGATGAGCCGTGAATTTCATTACATTGCTGACCTTTCCACTCATTTCCGTGTCATTAAAGGGTGTTAAAAGAGATAATCTACGCGGCGATTGAGAAGGTAAAAATCCGGGTCTGCAGTGGCACCGACAAAAAGGATCCGTATCAGAGGTGTCTTTAGTCGCAGATTAAGGGCAAGTAAGGACCTCCTGTTAAAAAGATAAGGGAAAAAATGTATTTTGATTAAACGATGATGTTCCAGTTCAACAAAGTAGAAAGAGTTCAACTCAATACAGATTTTTTTTATAACTTACAGAGCTAATTTTAACGTAATTGTTTTACAATTCAAATCGATAACACTGGAATGCATAAATATGACAGACGTAAAAAGTGAAAATTAAGATGCGTTTCTTGGTGGAATATAATTAGCATATAATTTTAATTTTTATTTTCTATTCTTTTGGAATAAGCTTGTATATTGAATTTTGGAATGAATTTTTGTATATCTATTGGATTCTAGGGTTAGTTTTAAAAACGTTTACGATATTACACTGAGGAGGAATTTCTGAGTAACTACGACCCAAGAACAAAATTCGTAATTACTTGGTATATATTGAATTTTTAAAATATAAATCAATACTATATGAAGAGAATATTACCCGATTTTAAAAAATCAAAGTATAGGTTCAGAATAACTTGCTCAGGTAAAAGAATTCCTTTCTCTACTATATGTATATTCTCTATCAGTATATAATAGGTAGACCATGCATAATTCAGCTCAAAACAGAATTCAGGAATACAAACTAATGCATTAAAATTGATTACTGGAAATTATACGTGAAACTGCTGTATGAAGCAATATAAATTTTTCTACTTATATTTTCTCTTGTTGACAGTTTCTGCATCTGTAGAAAAGTTATTTATTATTTAGATTTGTAAACTTTTAGAGAAAATGCATCGTACGTGGCCAATTCTTAAAATAGCAGATATTTTTATCTGCAACAAAATGGAAATATTATCGATGCAAAAGGAAATACAATTATCTATAATGATCTTTAATTAAACAAAAATGTAAAAATAAGAAATGGTAAGAAAGCAACAAACAAAATAAGAACGTCAGGAACAGTAAGCATATAAAAGGGAAATCGAAACCCATCCATGTGGTAAACAACGGACGACCTCTCTACTTGAATTACCTGCACAAGTACTAACTAATATTATAATTTAAACATCTTTCCCCATTTGTAAAGGAAAATGTAAATTCTATATTTATCATTTATTTAAACATTATTACGAATTCATCTAGTAATTTTTTTCATCAGCGCTGTTAGGGAGATAGCTGTCCCTGAAAAGTGTGCAGTTATCGGGTACACTGTTTTAAGTTATTCTTATTATTTTTAAATCCTTATTTATACGTTATACTTAAGCTATAAATTATTTATAAAAGCTCAACTTTCACTTTTGCATATTATTTCAATTGCCAATATACCTCCAATTGCCTACATTCGAACTATCAAACAAAATAGAGACTTGAAACTTACATCTTTGAAAATGTTAAGATGTTAAAGTTTGAACATTGTCGATTATCAGTTTTAGCTAATCTCTTTGTCAGTCTGTCCACATTGCTGCAATTCCTGCAGCATGGATTCAACGTGTTCGTAGTTCGAAATCGACCATCGAGAGAAATTGGAGTCATGTGCTACTTATTTGGTAGGAAGCTAAAGGAGAAGGAGGGGGGGGGGGGGGGAAACTCTGCTTCAATCGTCTAATCCCGTCGATAACCTCGACCTTTGACCTGAAGCACTTAAAAGAGTAGAAGAAGGGAGAAGGGAGGGGGAGGAGGGGGTTGTGCCAGGTCGGGCGCCCCACTGACCCAGATGCGACTCTAGATGAGAAACGAGCTCTACACGAATCGCTGAAGAAACAACCCCCTTCTCTACCCCCTCCTCTCACTTCTCATTGCTTTGGCAGTTTTTTTTAAATGCTTCGAACACGAAATTAAAAAAATGAGATTTTGTATTTATTTATTTATTTATTTATTTATTTATTTATTTATTTTAATGTTTCAAAAAGTATTTAGAAATACATAAAAAAACAACTTTATACATGAAAGTGATCTCCTTGAATAGAACATTGCAATGAAACATGCTTTCTCATTGAAAAACGTTGACTTAGTATTAAAAAAAAAAAGAAAACAATCTTTTTTTTTAAATTTACACAAAACCCATCTCTTAAAAAATTATATAATAAAAAACACAAGATACCTTTTCAAAATCTTAAGTAAGAAATTTACTTTTAAACTCAAATTTAATTGTATACAAATATGCTTCAGAGCAATTTAATCCGAATTATCTTAACACAGAATTTATTATAGTAATTATTAAGAAGATTCAGAGCTGTATAACTTGATAGTAATAGGTATTGGGGGCAAATTACACTTGAAGAATTTTTTACTGCTGTTAAGGTGTGAAACAACAATAGGTTAAAACATTAGTCAATCCGAAGGTGGCGTCACTACTACGACAGTCCATTGAACTCCTCTCAGAAGCCTTATTAAGGATTTTGTTTTCGCTTTCCTAGCTCAATAAAATAGATATGTTGTTGTTCTTTATCTTCCTGCAATATGTAGAAGATTTTTTATTTTTTTTAAAATTTTTGTTGATTTCATTGAAATTTATTCAAGCATGCTAAGATTTTTCTGACACCACTAACCTGATATTTATTTCTCCTTCGATGGCAAGAGAAAAGCACCACTATTGAATTAATCCACCCCTTCTTAATATACTTTTTTTTTTAACAAGTGAGGCCTAGCTGGTCTATTTTGTTCCCCGCCCCCTTGAATCCACATTCCAAAGAGAAGCTTTCTCTGCGAGGTCACTGGGTCGATCCCGTGTCACTGCAGATAAATTCTTTATAAGTGGGCGACTTTTCATACAAATGTGAGATTTCCTTTCCATCCTTCACTATCCTCCCCTTTCTTCTTCAGTTGCTTGTTACAGCTGAATTTATTTAAAAAATTTGATTGCAAGAATTTACAATCTTATATAAATTTTATTTTTATTTGCAAGGTCCCAGCATTGTTTTTAAAATTACAGACTGCTCAGTTGGCATTATAATCGCATTTTAATAATCGCTAGATAATCAACCTTATTGCTGCTAAAAACTGCGCATGATTAAGGTTATTTGCAGCAAAATTGAGAAAACTGAGAAATATTTCAATTATGAATTATACTTCAAAAATTCCACCAGCATTAAACAGGCGGAAAATGTCATTTGAATTGAAAAAGTTATCAACTGCGTAAAACAAATGTATATATCGTTTAAGAGAAATTATGGAAAATACGAGAAACAAATTGTCCCTTAAACCCTTTTATTTTTCCAAAATAAAATTAAAAATAAGCTCAAACCTTAATTCTTTCTCTTTCTTTACATTTCATTTATTGTCATGTTGAAATACCAGCAAGTTTATTTAATTAGAAATAGGCATTTATAAGTTCTCAATGGAACTGCTTATCGGATTTTGTTATTGATGATGATTGCCAGTCGGTCACGAAATTTAGCACGTGTAGAATGGGAAGCATTTACTTTGGTTTTCATTTATGAGAATGATCCTAAATAGGATTGTCTACAAACATTTATGAAAATACCTACATTACAATTGCAAAAACCAATGGCAGAATACATCATAAAAAGTTGAGTTGTCTGGAGAAGAAAGGGTTGCATGAATAATACATATAAAACATATAAAACATACAAAAAAATTATTCAGTTCTGTTTTGCATCATGAATTATGTATCACAAACTTGAAGATGGATTTGAGTATTTGTTGCATCAGATTATTAATTTTATGCAGACTTTTCAAATACATAGACTCAACAAAAATGACTTCACTATTTTTATTCCAAGTATAGCACTGAAAGGCCTGTTAAACAGGTATAATATTTTAATGTCAAAAAAAAAATATTCCCAAGACTGGTATGGTCTCCTGGGATGCTTCCGACAACTTTCATGGGTGCTACGGGGTTCTGTAAAATACATATTAAATAAAAAGAAAATGCTGGTGGCAACAAAAAGAATCTTGTTAACATCTTTCCACTTTCCTTATTTAGCTAAATTTATTCTTTTCATTTATTCCGTTCCACCAAAAATTGAACCGGCATTTAAAACGCCTTGAATATGAAAAGACTGAGAATAGCTGCATTATACAAGTACGCTTGCTTATTTAAATATTATTACATTGAGATTAAAAAAAGAAAGCCTACCTATTTATTTTGATTGAATATGATACCGTAACCGGATATCTTCTTGAGGTTATATCGATTTTTAACCTTCATTTTAGTTGAACTTTAAAGATAATTCTGCAACAAAAACATTACTAAAGCAATAAATTTATCTGGCTTTACCACCATTATGTCTGCATCATTAATTTTTTCCCATTTTATTTTTAAATTTTATCTAATTTTCTTATTTGTTTTTTGTATGACATAATGTCGAACGATGCTTCGTTAAGCGTAACGGCCTCACAGATCTGCGTCACAAATTTTCCGAGATGTACAATGTATATGGAAATATATATGGCGCTTATAATAACACTTTAAACTTGTTAGAAAGAAATACGATCAAAGTAATAAGCAAAGTATCGAAGATAAACATAAATAGGGAGAAAAAGGGGGAAATTAAGAAAGAAAGAAAAAGTGACAGGTGAAATAAATTGAAGACGAGACGGAAGAGAAAACCGGAAAGGAAAACTGTTTTTCGTAATACGAAAAAAAGAAGAGTTCATATGAAATAAAAAATCTGAGACATTATTACGTGATGAGAAAGGCAATTGATTTTCTAGCGGAAATCAGCTACGAGGAGGCGTTGCAGTTCAGATGACACAAAAACGATAACCTTCTACGTTGGCCGTTAGATTGCGCAACCTTACCCCGGAAAACTGGGAGCTCTGCCACGACGTCCACCTTCGAAGGACGACTAAATCAAATCCGACCAAACGAACCCCGCCCACACGCACACACATTCACAGACACACGCACACTCTCTGCTTACGTTCACTTATTAAAGCATTAATCCCCTTTACTGCTTTTATAAATCTTTATTTAGAAAAGCTGGGAAAAAAACTAATAAGGAACTTTATACTCTCGTCTACTTTAACCGCATTTTTTTCCTTTCCTGCCACGGATACTCGCTTAATAAATTCTTAAACTGTTGTTTTTCTTTTCTCTTTCCCCCTCCCGCTTCTTAACGTGATCATAGAGCTGTCTTACTTACGAAAGATCCAAGAGATAGAGAACTAAAACATCCTAAATTCTTTCTCATATGCAAAAAAAGGACAGAATAGACAATAGCCTTGAAGGTCTGTAAATATACACCTTCTTGCGTTTTAATGTTGTCCTCTTTCTTGACTAGATATACGAAACGATAATTCAATTTCAAACTAATTAAACATAAAAAGATTTACAGCCATTGATTTCATTCACACTGTTGCATTCATTTAATTCTAAGAAATCATTAGAAACTTAAAATCTCAAACCATTTTGAGAAAGCTTTCTATCCTCTTCAAACGACGGGTATTCTAAAGAATCGGATTAAACTACTCTTTGATTATTTCTTTTTTCTGTCCAAACAAAATTCCTGTAGAATTTAACTTTTATTTCTTTGTTAATCGTGTTAATGTTTATTTTGTACTAATAAATATAAGGTTGAGTCTTTCTTACAATATTTAAGTTTCATATAACAACTGACGATCGTTCGGCTATTTTGCCATTTTCGAAGTAAGGAGATTGCATATTCAAAGTGATATCAGAAACTAATGCCATTTAATTTTTCAAAGAAAATTACAAAACCTACAAGTAAACAACTAAGTGCAGCTGAAACTACATATCTTTATCTATTTTTCTACAAGATAGATACAAAATAGATACAAGCCTTGACGATTTGGCCATTTTTCCCACCGCTGCACCAGTTTCAGAGTACCCCGCTCATAGAACTCCGTCGACTGTGAATACACACAACGGGGCACGGCAGATTTGAGTTCCTCGTCAGTCTCAAACCTCTGACCACCCAGAATCTCTTCATGGGACCAAAGAGGTAGTAGTCCGAGGGCGCTAAGTGCAGACTGTAGGCTGGGTGGTCCAGAAACTCTCAACCGAAACGGACCAGCTTTACTTTGACAACATTGGTCATACGCGGGTATGCGTTGTCATGAAGAAGTCGAACATCATTTCCTCTTATCCAGAATAGCACGCCGCAGAATAGTTCACCGGCGTTGACGGTTAACCCACGAGTCAGGAACTCCCAATAAACGGTAAGCATAATCTTCCGAGCTGAAGGAGAAACTTTGAATTCCTTGAAAACCGGAGAATATGGATGTTTCCACATCATCTTTGCAGTTTTAGGCTCAGGTGTGAAGTGACTCATCTCGTGTAACAATGCTATTCAAAAACGCATTTTCCTCCTGGTTGTACCGCTGCAGGTGTTGCAGACTGCACACCTTTCTGTTGATGGTGTCAGACTTTTTGGAATCCGAGGCGAACGGACTTTTCGGTATCCAAGTTTCTCATGCAAATATCCCATGGAGATCCATAGGATGTATGACACGTTTCATTCACTTCTTTCAAGGAAATACGACGGTTTTCTCGGATTGTGTTGTCAGTGTCCTCGATAATGGCTGGTATTGCTGCTGATGCAGGCCACCCAGAACGCTGTTTATCGGCAAGGCTAACTCTTCCTTCTAGAAACATTTTACACCATTTGCACACGTTGGAATAATACAGACAGTCGGCACCGTAAACGTCTACCATTTCCCCATGAATTTCAGCGTTTTGCTTACCTTTCGCGAAAAGAAACCTTATAACAGCTCGCTGTCTTCCTCCACTGTAAACGATATGATAAGTAATTCGGTTTCCATATTTGCTCCTCCGAAAATGCTCAAAAAATACCGCCTCCAATTTATTAGCCACACCAGCTAATACTGCGTTACCCGAATTCTTCGGGGCATGGATTCCAATCGTCAACATTAAGATGGTGGCGTTCATAACCCACTGAGTGTATTATAACATTACTCCAATTCATTTATTAATGGTAAATGAATAACTAGAAACATTGGAACCGCCTAAGCAAAACAGCGATATAAAAATTTTAATTAAGGCTGATTAAGTATTTTAGATACTAAAGTCGTTACCTCAACAAATGTAGTTTAGACATTTGTGACGTTTTGAATATTGAGTAAATTTTTTACAAACATGTTTATTTAAGCCGTCATTTCTACAAAGGGCATGCAACAAATATCCGGATTGAATTTGTACCTATTCAAAACTGGCATTTGGTTGTGGAAGTATCAAATATTAGCCGATTTTCAGCAATGCGTTTTTTTTAAAGATGGCTTCCGATCAGTTCACTCCAATGCAGGCGCAACGTGTATTCTAGACTTTTCTGATGAAAGAAGGTTCAAAACACGATGAAATTCGATCCCACGTGTGGTTTAGAGAACGTTCCTACAATTTTCCTCACATTTCTCAATGTTCGAATAGTGAAGGCGTGAATTCATCGATGACTCCCGTGAAGGTCGGTGGAAAAGTGCCATTACGTGAGGAGCCATTTCTTGAAAAAAAGGAGAGATTGAAAATGCCATTAACGAAAAATGTACAGGATTGTCCACTAAAGGTGTCATTCGCAACACGATAACGCAAGATCCTATACGACCACGAAAACTGTGATAGCTATTACCAAATGCATTGAAAGCTAATGCCACACATGCCCTACAGTGTTGACTTGTTTCCAACTGAATTTTTCAAAATGTCTTACACGAATGGCAGTCTTCAATGGCCCAAACAAGTAAAAGTCTGAGGGCGGTAGGTCAGGGCTCTAGGGTGGATGGGGTAACACTGTCCAACCCTGTTTCGTGATGTGTTCCGACGACCTCAAACTGGTGTGAAAGCGAGCGTTATCGTGTTGAAGCAAACAATCAGCTGGGTTGTTATGGCGTCCAAGTCGCTGGAAGCGCCTTTGGTTAATGTGTTCATATATGCCTCAGAATTAATGGTGCTGTCTCTCGGCATCACATAAATGAGTATAACACCATCACAGTCCCAAAACACACTGATCATGACCTTACCAACAGAAGCAGTTGCTTTGAATTTTTTCTTCTGTGGAGAGTGCGAATGACGCCAACTCATCGATTGTCGTTTTGTTTCGGGCTCAAAATGGTGCACCCAGGTTTCATCAGCTGTCACAATCCGGGACAAGAAGGCTTCCCCCTCAGCTTCAAAACGTTGCAGCAACTCAGAAGAAATGTTTTTTCTCAGAGCTTTGTGTTCCTCCGTAAGACAGCGCGGAACTCCTCGTGAACACGTTTTTGTGTAATCAAGAGCACGGATGGTTTCACCCACACTTCCTTCGCTGACTGACAGCTCCAGCGTCAACTGCCGAGTCGTTCTGCGTCGGTCCTGACGAATGAGCGCGTCAGCACGCTGCATCTTGTCAGGTGTGACAGCCGAGGATGGCCGCCCCGACCGCAGCAAATCTTGGGGCTCCGCCGAACTGCTTACTGATGGCCTCACCCTCTGTGCCCAGCGACTAACCATAATTCTGTCGACTGCTGATGCTCCATAAAATGCACATAAGCGTTTGTGAATGTTTCCAACAGTTTCTTGCTCCGCAGTGAGAAATTCAATGACGACACGCTGCTTGTAACGTACAGGAGGTTGCAGATAACTATAGGGCAGTATAACGGGAAGCCTACCCGCTCGATTGTAGGGGCGAGGTTAAGTACTACAAACAAAGGGAACAACGACAAAAACATGACAGTTTTGACGTTCACCTCCCCTCTCCGACTGTGAAAACTGCTGGCTGCTGCAGGCCACCTTCATCTCCCTCCATTCTGCCAATCGAGCGGATAGGCTTCCCGTTATACAGCGTACAGTTCAGCTAGGGTTGAGTGTTGGTCATACGGCGCAGTTCGAACAGCATGCGAACGTAAAGTTTATGTGCTTGTTGTTCAAAAACAAATTGTCAATGGTCATTTCTATATGAAAGTTTTGCAGAGGTTGTATGATTCAGTTCAAAGAAACGGTGTGGCAAGTGGCAGGAAGACTGGTTTCAGCATCACGACAAAACAACGAGCTATATATTGCTTGTTGTATAGCAAATCCTCGCCGAATGACTTTTTTCCAACCATGGATTTCATCATATCGAATGTGATAACCGAACTCCGGAGAATTCAAACCAAGCTGAACTTTTTGAATACATAACCCTTGTAAGTTTTTAAAGATTTCGGAGATTTAAATATCTTTTGCGTGGTTTTGATACTTATTTATGCACTTTTTGAATTTTTTATCTGCTATAAATATACTTATTTATATTCAAAACTCTCCCCTTATTAGAAAGTCAGGGAGTGTACCGATGCGTTCAAGAAAACTACGAGGGTAGCCTAGAAAGTAATGCACCACAATTTTTTTCTCCGTCCCCAACAAAGGTACGAATGCGAAACTTGAGATATGCTTTCTTTGAAGTTTTCGGAGTGCGCTCGCAAAGTTTCAGTTTCTCCCGACAGATAGCGTACGTGCAGCAATGGAACAACATGGCGTATGTAACAACATGACTTGGACGCCATACCAATCCAGCTGATTGTTTGCTTCAACACGATAACGCTCACTCTCACACAAGTTTGAGGACATCGGAACACATCACGAAACAGGGTTGGACAGTGTTACCCCATCCACCCTACAGCCCTGACCTAGCGCCCGCAGACTTTCACTTGTTTGGGCCATTGAAGAATGCCATTCGTGGAAGACATTTTGAGGATGACGAAGAGGTGATTCGCACAGTGAAGGCATGGCTACGTGAACAGAGCAAGGACTGGTACCGACAGGGCTTGTGTCTCGTTGGAGGAAGGCCATTTAACGGGACGGAGATTATGTGGAAAAATAGGGAGCGTAGAAGAAACATCATTTTATCGTGTGTATAAGTTTCATTGTGTTCAATAAATAATTGTTGAAGAAAAAAAATTGTGGTGCATTACTTTCTGGACTATCCTCGTATTTATGTTTAAATTTTTATCCATACGCTTCTATTTAAATATCGGTTTTAGGCGAAAATCGTTTACTAACAACAAAAAATTGTATTTTCTTATACACTGTCCAATGAAAGAGACTAGGCAAATGAAATTAAATTTCCAATTTCAGTTGATAAACATTGATAAACAAATGAAATCGAAATTTAACTGTTCATGCAAAGTTTTTCTTTCGTTGGACAGGGTATAATTACATATTTGTTCGATTTCCTATCATTTTTTAAATCTCCATATTAGAAGCAACATTATCCTCCATGTATTGTTTTTCAACCATAAAGATGAATTTAGGGCTAATAAATCTCTGCGAACTACTTTTATGTTATAATTTGTTAAAAATAGTTCAATTTATTAATAGAATAAAATAATGAAAATAACTTATATTAGGCTTCAACTATTTTTTAAAATTTAATTAGGCTACAGAAAAAAATTCTCATAAAGATTTCAATTTTTCAAGCCAGATTATTGATGGATTAAAAATATGTGGCTGCCGCCTATTTTTGATAGGTTTAGATTTTGCGATCATTCCTTCAATTGCTCTTAATTAATAAAGAGTTATTAAATTTATATCATTTCATTAAACTACATTAATTATCTGGGAAGACTTGAAGATTAGAAGAACCTTATGAGATATCACTTATTAATGAACCTTTATAATTTATAACTCTTCTGTAACATAGCCTCACCTATTAATTATAGCTATAAATAAATTTAGCTATTATTTATAGCTTCTCCTATCAGAAACGTTTATAGATAAATTAGATGCTATGTTGATATATTCGATTTTATTAATCAAGAGTGCTTGAAAGATTAAATATCTTCAGTATTCAGAATTTTCAAACTATCGTACACGATTAACCAGCAATTTAAATTTAACAATATATATGTTTGGAATATAATCCTGGGTAAGCCAATGCTTTCTCTAGATACAATCAAAGAAGAGTTGCAAGATCATGAGGTTCATTTTTTTAATCTCCTCGTTATAAGGAGCTGATGAATCTCAGTGCTTACATGCATACGAAATCTATCTTCATGACTTCGTATGCATGTCCCCGCCTCTGATATACTGTGGAGCATTGACAATTCCTCGCAGGACTTTGTTTTGACATTTTTGGATGATTATAATGTTAAATTTCTTGCCAATTCCCCATAATTGCAAGCCGCAGATCGAAAAAAAAAGGTTTTATCACCTGATTATATATTTTACCATTAATTATTAATTGGGATTTTTTTCCCTAATAGCCAAATCATTTTTTTATATTTCATGCTAATTTTTCCTTTTTTTTTCTTAATATGCTCTTTCCACATTAATTTTGCATCCAAGTTCAGACTAAGATAATTAGCAGTATTAGAATATGGTATTTCTTTATTGTTTAAGTAAACCGACAGAGGGTTTATTTTCTTATTAGTAAAATTGATAACGTAGATTTATCCTCATTATTTTCAAATGCTGAAGATATGAAAAATTAATATTTGGTGCTTTGATTTATAAGAAAAAATGCTCCTGGTATTCTCATATTATACCTGATTGTTTGATATAAGAAGTTTTTTATTTTTAATTCCACTAAAACAATCTTATCAAATTTTCAATAGTAGGCTACATCTTTCAAACAATTGTCTATGATATAAACAAAGGTCATCTATCATCTGTGCCAAATAAGACCTATTCCGCTTCTAATAAATTATTTGATTTGTATATGAATTATAAACAAAGTAATAATTTTCCTTCTCATCAGATTCCTTTATTTGGATCATATTCGTAATGTGTCAAGTATGACAACTTTTCATGAAAAATAAAGGTCATCGCAATTATTCGAAGCCTATTGGTGACAGATTCAGAGGCCTTTAGGCCTCTTTTTCGTTTTTAGTAACGTATGTGTGCTATTTACGACCGCCGCTGGATTAATGAATTCTTGTCCGTGTGTGTGTGTCTCTGTGTCCAAGGATATGTGGACGGGACGAGACAGAAACGGAATTAATTGTTGATGCTTGGAAAGGTATCAAGAAGGGTAGAAAAGAAAAAAAAGATATTTTAATGATTCGGCACCTTATTAAAAATCCCTTGAAATAAAGGCCACTGAAGACTTTATTAATGCTTGAGCAGCATTTGCTATGAATAGGAATTAATTAATTTGCATCTAATAAAATATTATTACTCGCTTAATGGATTAATTGCAAAATGCAGATGAAGGTGTGGGGAGCAAGCCACTCTCTTAATACAAATAAAGAGATAAGTAAGAAATGAATGTAGGCAAAAATTTCACCTTTTTTTTTATTTTTTTATTTTTTGCTTTAATCTTTCTTATGTTAACCTTGTTTCTTTATACATTCAAAGTAAATTAAAAGGGGATGATAGGACTTTAATTAGCACCGCTAATCAAACGCTTTCCAATGTCAATGAATCGGCAAATTTGTTTTTAAGTTGCTCAAACCGTAAACATGCTTGTTTATATAAATGAAGCCGGAGTTCATATAATAAAATATATAAACAGCCAAAACTGTGGACATTAGAAAAGACAAGAAAAAAAGAAACCACTATTCCACTATTTATGTGGAATAGTGGTTTCTTTTCTTCCTTTCCTGTTATAGTTCATATAACTTATTTTATTGAAAAATATATAGATAAAATATTTTTTACATTTTACAACTTTTGTTGTTTAATTGAATTCAGGTTTTCTTAAAATGATGCTCAATAGATATAGGTCTTTTTTTTTTAGTCAATGTATCAATTAAAAATTAATATTTATCATCAATGTTGAGGTATAAACACTGTTTTATTAGGTTTCAATATTACAAAAAATGTGTGAGCATTGGCAATTGATAAATTAAAAGATATTGATAAATTGTAACATTTTATTTTTTATCATATTTTGGTATGAAGCAGTTTCTTGGTTGATGACATTTGATTGTCAATCAATAACACGAGTCAACACGCATTTTGTGTCTAAGACCACACATAGTGTTCTTAGTAGTAATTTCTATGTAGAATCCGAATCTGCTTTTAGATTTTTCTATCACGTCACGTTTCCAAATTATGCACTTCGAGACTTCTATGTTAAAGTAATGGGAGTGAAGAGAAGCGGCTACATTGTTAAAGTATCCATATTTTGGGGCCGCAAGGAAATTTACCAGGCTCCAAACACTGAATGATTTAAAAATGTTTCATTGTAAAACAAGAAAGCTGTGCGTACTAGAGAAATTTAAAAATTATATTCGTAATCAGCAGATAAAATACTACCAAAAATCACCCACTTTCATTTTGTCACAAGAAAAATCTTAAATTTTGTTGCCAGTGTAATAAGGCAGAGCATAAAGTATGCATAGAAAAATATTAAAGAGAAGGTTTAATTTGGAAAGATAATCTCTATTTCATAGAGGAAACAGATTGCACAGCACGTCGCATAACTAATATAAAACGGTGACAGGATCATTGCGTACTTGGACATTTGCGTCCCAGGACAATTGCGTCCCCGACAATTACGCCCCATTATATGCATATTTAAAATGAATAAGTTTTAAATGAATAACTTCAAAGTACAGTATATACCGGATGGTTATAATTAAAGTTCGCTACTTCTGCGCGTGTTGCAGACCGCGTTATTGCACGGATAGTGATGAAACTTTGTTTATAGACTATACAGAGCAAGGAGAAGAGAATTTCAATGCATAATTTATTAGTGCTTACGGTTGCCACCCGGAAAAAGAGGCGCCGTATGCAAAAGCGTCTGTGACCAAGCCGTTTGCAGAGGTCACCATGTCACTGGGAAAGAAAGAACGTGCGCTCCTGGTGAAGCTCTATTACCAGAACTACACCAATAGTGCAACAGCACTGAGAGAATATCTGCGTGTGAAGAGATTGCGAACAGAACCCATGACGGCGAGAAGTTTACGAAAGATGATG
The DNA here is from genome assembly GCA_023313115.1 of Rhysida immarginata. Lineage (NCBI taxonomy): Eukaryota > Metazoa > Arthropoda > Chilopoda > Scolopendromorpha > Scolopendridae > Rhysida > Rhysida immarginata. Next base: position 1,539,181 of record JAHWFO010036886.1, read on the forward strand.
CAGAAATTCGAAGAGAAAGGGGAGTTAAGTGTGCTGCCCGTTCACCGGACCTTAATCCATGTGATGTCTGGCTGTGGGGAACCCTGAAAGATCGTGTTTATCATGGAGGCGTAGGAATCATGCCTGAACTGAAAGCCAACATCATTCGTCATGTGCAGCCATTTCACGGGAGACACCTTAGATGTTCTCTGGAACTTTATTTCCCTCATGAAAACTGGATGTTAAGTAAATTTTTTGAAATCTACGCGGCCTTACCAAAGTATCGGGCACGTCGGTTTTATTGTAGCTTAACTCCCATGGTGCGCTCCTTCACTTTTGATGTAAAAGAAATGGCAGTTAATATAGCCAGCATGTCGAGAAAATCGTGAATGTCCAATTAGCCATTTTCAGTTTTTTTGGGGACCTGGCTTGCGCGTGCGCTGTGGTTGCTTCCGACAGGCAGAAGCGTTTCCGGTTGGAGCCATCCCAGCTTCTCTGCTGCTTCTCCCATCAGCCGCGTATAAACGTTGGGCCGTGTAGCATCGTGCACAATTTAAATTACCTTAAACGGTTGAAAATACATGTAGCTGATGTATTGAAGATACATGAAGTCGCTGCTCCCGATGGTTCGGAGAAACTGTTAAAGTCCCAGGCGGATGAACAAATCATGCTATACCAAAAAGCAAGCTAAGACACAGCAGAAACTGGCTTCGGACCTTAACAAAATAAATTATAAACCAAAATTCCTAATCATTTATATAAAATCAGCGACGGTGGACTATGTTACAACAAAGAAAAAATTTAACAATGGGTTATTTCCCGATTATACAATCGGGTGGGTTCGCTCGTGACCACCGAGAGAGAAGGCCTCCGCAACGAAACTGAATATATTGTTGCATCACATAGTGCATTGTTATTCGTATTTCTACCAATAATAAGCCCTGAATTTGCACTATCTATGATGATGTAACAATGTATTCAGTTTCATTGCGGAGGCCTTCTCTCTCGGTGGTCACGGTTCGCTTCTAGTATAGGGTAAGGTGGGGTTATTTGGGTCGCGGGTAAAATGGTTCAAGCTAAGCATGCGTGTTTATAAAATCGGCAATTTTGTGTTTCACGAAATTGCCGATATTTGGCTCTCAGCAGCCCGTCCTGAAGGTGCTGTGGACCCCATATCATTTGCATTGTTGCCGTCGAACAAGAGAAATAAAATTTTCAAGTGTCCATTCCGCATGGTAAAGGTGAGTGAAATTTCCGTCATGTAAGCGATGCGTTAACTTCAGATGGCACAATTATTTACAGAAACATGTAGTAACTAAATTACTTACATAACACGACAGTGTACGTTCTAAGCTTTACTTAGACACATGGTTTCAATCGCTAGGCTCTCGTGTTTTTTATCATGATTTTTTTTCATAACACGCGTGCGGGGGGTTAAATGGTTCAGGTTTTGCTGGTAATGTGGGTCGCTTCATCTTTTTAGGATCTAAGGGAGTTTCAAATTAAACTACTCAAAAATGTTTGAATAAAACGTTGGAGAATTATCATAACCCCTACCGGTAATTTGTTTATTGATATGACGGATGGAGCTAAGTTGTGAGAAAATTAAAAAAAAAATATTTCATCTGAAATGTTGGCATGCTAATGAGGAGTTAGATTATGGTATCATGATAATCGTGCAAGTGAACGTAATGACATTTAAAAATTATGAATTGTTTAATTAATAAACTGCAAGCATTTTTATTGTAATAAAAAAATAATAATGTTTTTATTTTATCGGATTATGCCGCGAAACTATAAGCGGAAGATTATTGGAGGCTATTTCGCTTGGGTTGAGAAAAACATGGAAGAAGCTCTCACTGCTATTGAAAAAGGAATGTCCATTAGGGAAGCGTCCAGACAATTTTCCATCCCATTTGGGACACTGCAAAGAAGATCAGCATCAAAGAAGAATGGCTCTTAACTTCGAAGCATCGGACGGCCAACTGTGTTCACGATGGAGCAAGAAGAGCATCTTATGAACAGACTTCTGTATATGGAGAGCAAAGGATTCCCTCTTACAACAAAAGATGCAAGAAAAGCAGTATACAAGTTTGCAGAAATAGAAGGAGTAGAGCATAGATTTAATGTAACTTTGAAAGAAGCAGGAAGGGATTGGCTGTGTTCTTTCCTTAACAGACACGGTGATTCACTGTCACTTCGCAAACCTGAAGGGTTGTCAATTGCACGAGTCAATGGTTTAACCAGAGACAGGCTAAATGACTTTTATGATTTACTGGAAAAAAATGTTTTGGAATTGCAGCTACAAGACAAGCCACAATTGATCTTCAATGTTGATGAGACGGGTATGCCTCTAAATAATGCACCACCTCCAAAGGTCTTAGCGCAGAAAAGAAAACGTGAAGTTCATATGATAACTTGCAAAGAGAGAGGTGAGACTGTTACCGTTATTGCATGTTGTAGTGCGTCAGGGATTTTTATCCCTCCAGCTGTGATTTTCAAAGGAATAAGGAAGAAAACAGAATTCGAGCGTGGAATGCCAACAGGAGCTGTGATATTCATGTCTGAAAGTGGGTGGGTGAATGAGTGCATTTTCTTGCAATGGTTACAACATTTTCTTAATCATAAACCTTCTGGGAAAGCCTTGCTGCTTCTTGATGGACATGCATCTCGTGTCAAATCATTAGATGTGGTAAATTTGGCCATAGAAAATGATATCGCCATGTTGTGCTTGTCAAGCCATACTACGCATGAACTTCAACCTTTGGACAAATCTTTTTTTAAGCCACTCAAGTCGTATTATAAACAGGCAGCAAATCAATGGGTGTTTGCTAATCCTTCTCGAGCTTTTCAAAAAGGTGATTTTAGTGGAGTTTTTAAAGAAGCATGGGAAAAATCAACTTGTGCTGCCAATGCAACTTCAGGCTTCAGAGGAACTGGAGTTTATCCAATCAACAGATTAGCTATCACTGATGACAAACTCACCAAATGTAGGCCTATGTCTGGTTCATCAGAAAATCAAGGACAAGGTAAAAAAGTAGCAAATTCTGTTGACTGTTCTCCTGCTGACACAAACTCGTGTGAAGCGAGTGTAGCACAAGTTGATCTAGGAACCAGCCTACAACAGGTCATTCCCTCTCCGCAAAAATATGTTACACCAAAGAGACAGTGCAAAAGACAATCAGCAGCTATCCTTACAACACCACTGCATGTAGCACTTTTACAAGAAAAGTGTTCAACTTCCCAAGACACAAAGCAGAAGCCTCCACAAGATAGGAGAACAAAACGTACGCCCTTGCCTAAAAAAATTAGGACTAGGCCTAAATCCAGGGATAAAAAGGAAGAAACAGAAGAAAACAATGACTGTGGCTTCTGTGGCAAAAGCTTTTATGAACCGACAACATCAAAATTCAGACAGTGGATTCAGTGTCAAATGTGTAAGACATGGTATCACGAAGTGTGTGTGGGGATGACAGGAAAATGTAGCTTTACTTGTGGAAAATGTCTATAAATAAATAAAAAAGTTCAATTTCAGTGTTTGACTTGTTTTATGAAATAATAATTCCAATTATTTAAGTGACCCATATTACCCACTGTCTTGGGGTTAAGTGGTTCAGAGGGGGTGATATGAAATTAATTTTTTTAGAATTAACTGTTTATTTTTAACTTATCAGATTGCTTGCGTGTACAGTACTTGGCCATTCAATAGTCAATATAATTTTTTGGAATTGCTTATCTAAAGACTTTTTTTATTTGCTCATTATCTGCGAACTGACCCAAATAACCCCACCTTACCCTACAATAATATACAATATAATTTTTGTTGTAATTTACAATAATATTTTCTTTTGTTGAAATTAAGATGAAAAACACGTAGATTATTATATCGCAGTGGCCGCGTTCGCTTTTATAAGCGTACGTCAGAAGCACGTAAAGAAACAGTGATAACAATTACAGAAGATATCACTTTAATGCAACACTAATGCACTCACTTGCACACACATGTTAACACTAGCTGTTAATATGGAATCACAAATATTAAATTAGCAGAATAGGCCATAAATTTTTCTGTATTCAGCAACACAGACTAATTGCGTTGTTTCATTAATTATGCTACTAAGCAAAGCTTATGTCAAGTCGTTGAAATTTAGGATTTCAAATATATTACACAGAGCAGCGACGACGACGAAAGTGAATAGTAGGGCAGATAGAATTTTGGCTTACCGCTGAATTTCTTCATGGGGTTGAGAAACTGAGGATATGCCTACACATTCAATACAGGTGATGCAGCCAATGTCTCCCTTCATAAATCCTTCATAAATAAAGTCGAAAGGAAATATGCCGTAAATAGAGGTAGACGCATAAACACTCCTATCCGAATCCGTAATTGAACCGCTAAAGGTGTCCAGTCTGGTAAAATTGAAATGTACAAGTTGAAGGTATGGCGAGCACAAACCTCTAGCTTGAGGAATGGAACCATTCCAGTATTTCACTATCTAGTTCACTTTTCTTTGTTCGCTCGGACTTCTGTTTTTTTGGGGTTTTTTTTTGTTTTTGTTTTTTTTTGTATCATTTCCACTTTCTATCTTTTAAGCAACTCTTAAATTCCTGGAGCCGATCTTTTCCGTCTCCGCTCCTAAACCTTTTCTAGTACCATCCAGGGGGATACAACTAATAGCTTTTTCTGTACGACAAGATGACGTCACTAGGCGTACGATTTAGTGCCCGAGAACATGTCATAGCTGGGTGAAGCACGTTTTAAATTTGTTTGCCAGTAAATGTTAGAAAGCGATCAACTGTATTTTTTCGAGCATATTTATCGCTTGAAAAACTGACATTAAAACTAATGTTTGGCATTAAGGCTTGTTTAAAAAAATACAATAAAGGTTTAAATCATACTACAGTAGAACCTCGATTATCCGAACTAATTGGGACCAGTGGTTTTAATCGAGGTTGAAAAAATAGTAAAGAAGTCAATTAACTAATTAATATTATTTTAAAAGTACAGTACCATACAGTATATTTTTTACTTAAAATTTTTAATACTATTTTATTTATTTTATTTAAAAATTATATGTAACACATTTTGCTTACCTAAGTAGAATTAAAAAAAATCATCAATCTTCATCTGCTTCACCATCTTCATTGTTTTTTTGTTTTTTTTTTGACAAAGCCAAATCCCGTAATTTTTTTTTAGCTGAAATAGAGAATAAAAGAGTTCTTATAATAGAGGGTTCGTATAATAAAGGTTCCCATAATCGAGGCTACCTATATCTGTATTTACATAAGGGCGCATACAGTCTATCCCAAGATAATAGCACTTTGCAAATATTTGAAATAACTTAAAGTTCTGTTGCTATAATACCAAATAATGACCAGGCTAATAAAATCTTGTGTACACACATAAGCGAAGTACACAAAAATATAAAATAAAAACTTTTAAAGCACACACTTTCACGTTAAAAAGTAAAAAGTAAAATATATTATTTTAAAAAAAAGGTAAAAGTGTACTGGCGCGTTTATTTTATTATGTAGTATTTTCTTTTTAAAATTTAATATTAAACGAGCCGTACAGTGGAGTCGTACCACTGAGGACATGTGGCGCCCTCGGTGGCAGCAAATACTTGAAGGACAATGAATAGTTTCCTCCTCTGGGTGTTGTAAGCAGTGGTATTTGCCTTCGTCGTGAGCATCGATGTATATATACTAACCATATATAACGATGGTCGTGAGCCAGGATAATAGTAATGGCCCTTCGTCAGCTAAGTTTGCCTGACCGCGTCTAGTGGTCCAACCGTCTGCCCAACGGACGCGCTGCTCTACGGAGTTTCCACCTCTGGTATAATCTCTATGGTACCATCTGGAGCCGATCATTTCCGTCTCTGCTACTAAACGCTTCTTCCTTTTTTTTTTCCCCACACATCCAATGTAGGACTCTTCCATTCACGTTCTCCGGGTGGAACTTCTTCTCGCCTGTCGGGGAGCCTCTTTCTTCTCGCTTTCCTATCACGCTCTCCGTTTTTCCGCGACAATCACGAGCGTCCTTATTCGACGTCACGGCCGCTTCACTACAATAAACATATCTGGCTTTGTATCGTCTCCCAACGGACCGTGAAAAGTTACCATTGGACTGGTATTGATTTGCGAATAATGCCCCAAGTTGTAAGGGATGTTGAAAAATCATCTTCCAAAAGCGTTGGCAGAATTTTTGGCAATGAACCAGACTGCTTCTTCCAGTAAAACAATGCCGTTCATTCCACTACTTTGTTAAACGGGTAGCATTCAACAAAAGCGTTGTTCACATGTTGACATCAAGCTGCTGAAACGGCTTGCTCAGAGTCGATTTAACCCGACTGAATTGATGTGGTATATGCTAGATGCATATAAAGCGCTATATAAACGGAAATATAGAGCTTTAAGATGCATACGGAAAGACCAGCTGCCGACCAGCAATCGTGATCAGTTACGGGTAAACCGATTAGAAGAAATCATATCGGGGTAATCCTTGACTTCAATGAGGGGTATGCCATCATGCTAGAAGTGAAATGTCTTGTATATGTGAAATGAGAAAAATCACAAACCTAACCTAACCTCTGGGGGTGGCCGTGGCCTGGTTGTCTCGTCGGTTGGCTTGCCAATCGATGGAGTTCAGCAACTTCAGGAGCGGCCAGCTGCTGGTTGGGTGACGGCCTGGGCTTGAGGGCCACCGCTGGCGGGACAGCTATTTGGGGCGCGGCTGTTGGGGGACTTTGGTCTGACCCATTTGCCGATTGACCATAGCTGGTGTTCCAGCAGTTGGTGACAGCCTCTGGTTCGTTTATCCCCAGCAGCTCTTCCATCATGAAACCCCCCGTGCTTCGGAGGGCACGTTAAGCCGTCGGTCCCGACTGCTACTGTCATCTCGTAGCAGTCGTTATATATGGGATGGCGCAAAACTCCCTCGTAGGAGTAGGTGCCGCAGATTATCGCTTGCGATAATCTACCCTCTGTACCAGATAAGATAAGAACCTAACCTAATCCAAAGTAACCTATTACAACCGGTATGCTAACTATTCTAATTAATTTTGCTAGCATTATTATGTTAAATCCTTACATATCTCTTTTGCTTTCCTACCTATTTTGAGCAGTGTTTGAAAGATACAAGATGACCCACGTCTTTTTTAATACCTCTGCAAGACACGGCTGTCACTAATGTGACAGAATGAGTGCGAGGATAATTTCTGATTACACAAAAAAATAGCCATTCAAATTATAGTACTCATAGAGGGTATATGATAAATTGATCATGACTAAACATAAATTTTCATCTTTATGATGGATTTATCAAATATCTGAATCTGCGCTCTGTTAATATTTATGGAAGTTAAAATTTATTTATAATCGCTTAAGTTGTTTCAGAAGTAATCTGTTAAGTTCATTCATACTGAGAAAAGGGCTCTGATACGATATCGACGATAAACTTTAGGAGAAAAGGAAATTCATATATTATTGTTATGTTAATATTTAAGGGCTACAGTAATGAGATTTACAATAGAAACTGTATAAATTTCTTTGCTGATCCCTAATTTAATTTCTTACTTCATGTTGTGCAAACAATAACAACAATTGAAAGCTTTAAAAATTATAATCCGTTTGTTTTAATGGTCGGTTTGTATAAGTAAAGTTAGAAGACCTTAAATTTAATTTTGCTTTGTTCCAATTCAATTAGATTTATGTAGGCGTACTTTAATAGGCCAATATCAAGACCTATTAAAACAACAAGCTAATTTACATGCAACTTAATTAATCTTGATAATTATTTATAAAAGTAGCACACTTAATATAATTTAGAAAGCGGAGCAAATAAGCGGTTCCGAAAGCATTTCTCCGTTTTTTTAAAGTTTTTTAAATATTTTTTTTAATATTTTAAGAAACTAAATAAAATTAAACTGTTTATATACACGTGAAGCTAGATTTGATATTGAAATCGTGGATTATGTTATTTTCTCGGCTAACATTGCAGTCACTTTGATATAAAACCTTTTTCAGTGTGTTAACTTTATTCCTTTATAAAATACACTTTGAAATTAAGAAAAAGCAAGGTTGCATAATTGCTAGGCATAAGTTTCTTCGAGTAGCTGCTACGAGGGCGTTGGCATATATCAAATTATATTTTCATGCACTGAACATTTTCAAAAATATCCTTATTAAAACATTTCCTTTTCTTAGGTAAGAGGGGGGATGAGAGGTAAAGTACAACTTGTATAGCTTGGCTTTTAACCCTACGATGTTTGCTTCGGTCCAGAAGAAGAAAAAAAGACAAAAACACATTAAAAAAATATTTTTTTTTTGTTCGTTGACTTTATGGTAATTTTAGATGCTTTATGGTCTTAATGCTGCTTCATAAAACGGCGGCAGTATTAAAGAACCGAAATATTATACTGCTTGTGAGTGGGAAAATTGCGGGCATAAGGCAAACTTAGAGCAGTTATAACATTACAGATCAAAGCACTTGATACGTGACGTCACGTACTCCTATAACGCGAGATTGTGAGCGCAAGTGACCCCGTTGCCCAAAAGCACGAAAGAAAACTTGGGGAGGGAGTGAAGGCGAAGGAAACTTTCTTCGTAAAAATCGCCTTCAGGAAAAATCATTTAATAACTTATATAGTTCTTTTCAATTAAAAAAACGAAATTTCAAGCTCTAAATGAATATTTAAAAAAATCTAAGTTTAGATTTGTACTCTGACGGAAATTTTGGAAAATTAAAATTTGAAAGGATAATGAGAATTCTGCTCGCAATAAAAAATATCAAAATAAAAGAAGTAAAAGTAACGTTCACATTAAGCGTATATTTTAATTTAGAAAAAAGCTTATTTCATATTTTTTTTATCAATTGACCACAAGCACAATTAATTTGATACGACTATTGATATTATACTCTGTCCAACGAAAGTTGGAGTGGGCGTGTCCAGTTAAATTTCCTATTTCAATTGTTAGACATTGTTGATTCTACTTTGGCAACAATGTCTAACAATTGAAATAGGAAGTTTAACTGGACACGCCCACTCCAATTTTCGTTGGATAGAGTATAATTTGGGATTAAATCATCATTGCACTTCAAAATAATAAGATGAGAAACGCATTTACCAGAATAGAATAAGTTCTTTCCCCTCCCATACAAAATGCTTTTGAAACGTTTAGTCTACGATTTTCATAGATCGTTTTAGAAACATCTTAAAAAGAATTAGATTGAAGAGCCTTAAAGTATTATTGGAAGGCGGGGCAAAAAAGATATTTTTACTTTTTTTTTAATTTTTTACGTCATATTTTTACGTTTTAGGAATACATAGCCCCACAATCAATATACGATTCAAAAATACGTCACTGCTCAAACGTCGACTCCAAAGCAACTGGTGTTAACACAATATTTCAGTAAAGAGTAAAAAGGTCCGATAATAGCAATAGGAAGCGTCTTTTATTGTGCGTTCGATGAAGTTTCGAGAATCACCTCATCTTCAGGAACTTAGATGCACAACATAGAGATGGATGTGTTACCTTAAACCAGAGGTGGAAACTCCGTACCACTATAAGTCTGCGTGGTTTTAGTGCTCGCCAGGGCGGCGCTGCTGCCATGATGGATTTAGAAGAGCAGACGACTCTTTAGTCTACTATTGAGATTTTGCTTTAGACGTTTCAGTAGTATCAGCATTTTGCTTATCTTTTTGTTTTCAGTTGATAAATTTTACATTAGGGCTGTATTTTAACTTCAGTTTAACTGATACAATAAATTAAACACATGTTTAATGGACATGACTTTATTTTATTAATTTATAAGCTAATTACTTTGGAATCCATAGGATCAACATCATTAACAGAAAGAATCGTTTTATTTTTACAATTTACATTGAGATTTTAGTTTGGCGTTTTACATACTTCAGTTTCTCATTTGAAACTGCTTTAGACAATTTTTTTAGAAAATGCGCCAGTCTCATTTTTACAAAATGGATTATGAACATGGGAAATATTTTTTGTTGCATGTTCATAGCTGCAAAATAAGCTTCTCCAGCTTAATCACTCAATATTTCCCTAACAATGTAAATTAATAATGGTAGTCAACATTGCTTAATAACCCCTAGAATAAAACCGCAACAATGTAATGATTATTACTGTGTAAATTGTTAAAATACAATACTGTATAATAGTACATGTATTTGAGAAACAAACTGATTATATCAATACAGAGGAATCGAGGGACGGAAAGCTTATGTGAATTGTGTTGTTAAATACAAGTAGTTTGTTTATATTTTTGAAACAACTAAAATATTTTAATCACGCTAATTACGCTAACATAATTTAAGTTAATCATGTTAAATTTAGTCTGTTTCTCTCTCTCCTTTCAGTATTTGCTAATTTGATTATTTACTTAGATAAAGTTGACTTGGCTGATTTCTTTTCCAACAACTCGCTCACGTTTGAATTTCACCAGCGGTCCAGTTAGGCGGCTATTTTGAAAGATTGGAAAAGCTGTAAGCTTCGCCCCCCTGATGCACAATAAAAAACGCTACCTATTGCTATTATCGGACCTTTTTTCTCGAACCAATATTTTAGTTCATGGTAAAAACTTTTTTTTTTTCCAGTAACACGAAATTTTTCACTAGCTTTTTGGAAATGGTTTTTGTTTGGAATTAAACAACTGCAGCAACAATTTGACTAAATTGGCAAATTAAATTCAGCTTGCCAGAAATTGTGGACAAAGACTAACAAGGACTCAAGGAAACTACTAATCCACAACAAAAGTTTATTCATACGAATGCGCATTTCGGCAGCCAAGCTGCCTTTGTCAGCGTATCCAAGACTTGATCAGGACAGAGTGGATTAGTAGTTTCGTTGAGTCCTTGTTTGAAATTCAGCTTGATTTACTTGTAAATTTAGGCTTAATAGAGGACTACCAACATAAGGATGGTTTATTGGCAATCTTTAATTTTTATTTATTACTTACTAGCAAAGGTACCCGCCGTTGCCCGGGATAATTACACTTGGATGTAAATAGAACAATCTCAAAAAATTAAATTAAATTTTGCAATATCTTAAAAATTCATTTGTTGCTTCCCATTTGCTCAATACATCACGGAGCTAACTGTCGTCTTTCCACTCTTTCTCAATAGTCTGCTAACTCTCCATTATCTCCAGTTACTCATCATTTTTAAAGATTTTCAAGAAATTGTTAAGTACTAAGAACTCTCTTTTCTAAGAAAAGCCTGAATAACAGGAATTCTATGCATTGTTACAAATTGAAACTTATCCATATTACATCATCATTTTATGTTCATTGTTATAATTCTTGGAAAGACTGCTTTAACATTACATCATCATTTTGAGCTCATTGTTATTGGTGAATTGCGTGTTGAAACCATTGTTGATACCTATTATTTCACAAACTTTTATTTGCATTGTTGGTCATGAGATATATATTGTTGGTCCGTGCAGAGTGTATGTGAATTGCGTGTTGATAACATTGTTGCAAAAACTGTCTTGCATTGTTGGTCATGCGATATTTCTCATTAATATGCCCTGCTATAACCATGAATATCGATTTTTTATCAATAATTATTATTTTTTTTAAATCTGAAGTAGACAGTGACCTTCCTCATGCTTTGAAGGTCATGTATGCGAAATTTCATCAAGATCGGAATAAAACTGTAGATTTGTATAAAAAACATACAAACAAACAAACAGACCCACAAACATCCTTCTTCTATAAATATAAAGAAGGATGTTTGGGTCTGTGCGTCTGTGGGTCTGTGGGTGGGTCTGTTTTTTTGTTTGTATGTTTTTTATTATTTTGTGGGTGGGTCTGTGCGTCTGTGGGTCTGTGGGTGGGATACATAACCTTTAAAGCACGAGGAAGGTCACTGTCTACCTCAGATTTCGGAAAAATAATAAATATCGATAAAAAATCGATATTTATGGTTATGGCAAGGCATATTAATGAGAGAAATCTCATGACCAACAATGCAAGGCAAAGTTGGTACAACAATAGGTATCAACAATGGTATCAGCACGCAATTCATAAACACACTGCATGAACCAACAATCTATATCTCATGACTAACAATGAAAGGAAAAGTTTGTGCAAGTGTAATTATCCCGGGCAACGCCGGGTACCTCTTCTAGTTATATATATAGAAGAAGATTTGTTATCATTTTTAATGCTCTTTTTATATTTGACAAACTTCACACTTCATCAAGCCCTAAGTTAAATTCTGTTTCACCTTCAGAAATAAGAGCATGCCTAAATCAAATATTCAAAATTTACCGAAAAGAAAACGCCATGCTAGATGCTCAGACATGCGTAACATAGGTGAAAAGTCATTTGAAATTGCTTGAGAAATTGAAATTGCAATAGAAAACTATTCTAATGGTGCCTAATTCAAAATCGAAACAGTTCTTTTGGTATATTTGTGGCGAGGAATATGTAAACTCACCAACAGAAGAATGGATCTAGTGTTCTGCAGAGCGTTGTTAGAGATATCTGGTAGCAAGTTACAGAGGGCCAGAAAAGGTGGAAAACCCCTTTCGCCACCATCGAGTGTGTTCATTCTGGAGGTCATACATCGGAATTTCCACTGCAGGAGACTGCAACTCAGAATATCAAGATGAATTCGTAATCCCTCCTGTTGATACGCTTTCCAAAGACCCTCCACTGTTCGCGGTCGTCTCTTTCCGAGGGCCCCTTTAAGTAGTCCAAAGCCAGAAAAATCAATAGGCGACGCGTCCGGCGACTTGACGCGTTGTCACTGAATGGAATGGAGCGGATTCCGGTATCTTCTTGCATGTGTTCCAGGAACAGGCAAGTTGACGTAGCGGTATATTCTTGATGCAGCCATACATTATTTAGCTCTGTACACTACAAACAGGGGATGCCACGGGTAAATATGGGGTTTAGAACGTTAGTTTAATAGCCCATGGCGTTGGCTTTCTCCTTTGACTCAACCCTGTGTAAAGTTAACTTGCCGTTGTAGCTGTATCCCGCCAGGATCATGAAACCTTTTGAAAATGTTTCCTTGTATTTATGGTACCAATTTTTGAAATCCTTAGAACCACTTGGGGACAAAAATGGCTTGGCTCTTGTTGGAGTCGCTTAAATAAACATACGCCTCATATAGTGTGACTCGTATTTCCACTTTTCATCCGCCAGGTTCATACATTTTGCAGCAGCAGGTTCATATATTTTGCGCGGCAACAACTTATGAACGTAGCTCTTGTGTCGCCTCCCCAGTCGTAAATCACGGTGGATAATTAAGTTTACCGTGTACACAGATGTTTCTACCCTCTGTGCAATGGCCCGTTGGTTGGTGGGTTATACCAACACCTCCTAGACAGAAGGCCTGATAACGGAAACGTCATACATTATTGCATCATCATTAGTCGACCAAATTTACGGCTTATTATTGGTAGAAATAGGATTAACGAGTTAGACTAATGATGATGAAACAATGTATGACGTTTCCGTTATCAGGTCTTCTCTCTAGGTGGTATTGGTTATATCCGGTTACGAGAGCTCGAACATCCAAGACGACGTCAGGAACTTCCTTTCGTTGGACAGGATATAGTGGATGGTCTCGGAATGGCCTGCTTTTTACCATCAGAAATGGTGCCGCCTCTGGTTTTGCCAATGTTATTTAATGCACTTGATATCTCTTTCTTGGAAACTACGAAGCCACGCTTTTGGCATGCTTTCATAATTTCGGAATAGCTGAATTTGACGCTGGAAAAGACTATGTAGCCCTCCCAATACCTGTCAATTTTCGGTGGCATAAATCATTGTTTTTAGCTCGCTATTGGAATACTAATTACACTGACTGCTCAGTTGAAAGATTTTAGACACTTTCGATTTTAGACGTTTTGTCGAATACCTTGAAAAATACTTGATGAATTATCCTGAAACTTCAGGGGTGTAAAGGCGTGTTACACCTTATATATTTCAGCGAAGGTTTTGTCCAGAAGGCAAATAGGGGACCAGAAACAAAATTGAGCAAAAAATATAATATGAGGGATGATCAAAAAGTTATGTCGCGTATTTTTTTTTACTGGGAAAAATAGAAACCATGTATGGCTCAAAATCAATAAGGTGAGTATTTTCAGTTTTCAGTTTTCGAAAAAATAAACTTGCATTAGAAAATTATTTTATAATTTACATAAATAGCGCATTGTGTTTTAAAATGGTTCTGAAAAAGGGCACGCAAAAAACCTGTTTATTTTTTAGTTATGGCATAAAATAACAGAAGTGGCAATAAATATTATCATTTCGGGAACGTTTTTTGAAATTGCGTAAAATATGATGTAATTAATTTATTATTCCTCGTAAAAAATAAAGCAAAACGCGATTCTCAATTAGATAATATTTTTGATCAAGATATTTAAACTTTGAAATATGAATTTTTACGAGTATTTGTCGTGATATCGTGTTAGGTGTGAATTCACAAACGAAAATTTAATTTTTTTTTGTATTATGAGCCTGTGTATTCAATTCTTCTAACGCAAAAGTAGATTTACTTACTTAGTCCAGTCCTCTTTTACCTTGCAGTGTAGAGGATTTGCAAAGAGATTTCTAGTATCTCTTTTGCTTTCTTTCAATCCTTTGTTAATTACAGCCTAGCAGGTGATTGGCCCGCTGCGGCCTTAACACAAACATCCATGCCCTCGGCGGGATTCGAACCCGCGACTCGCTGGTTTCGAGAGCGGAAAGACCTGCGCCTTAACCCTCTCGGCCACCGAGCCGGCAAAAGTAGATTTAAGATAAATAAACTAATGTTGATTTATTTTCCCTTTTTCCGACGTTCCCGGAAATGATGTTGGCGTTCTCTGAATGACGATTACGATCATTCTTTACAATTGACACAAAGAAAACTTTTTTCAACACTATTAAATCTTTATTGTACTTTAGGAATTATGACTTTATGGTCAATTGCACCATATTTTATTTAATTACAAACCTATTCAGTCTTACAAGAAAATCAAAAATAAAGAATCATGCAATCTTTCTTTACTTCTCAAACATACTACCTTCCGAGATTTTTCTCAAAAGTCTTGGGACACCCCTATTTTACATAAAAATGAGGCATTTCCATGCAATTTGAATGTTATCGTTCATCCCAACACTACACAACAGAGATCGCTTGCTTGCTGTAGAAATGGCTCAAAGAAAGCAGCTTTCGGACTTCGAGAGGAGTGCAATTAATATTATCAGAAAAAACAGAAGGAAAGATTCCACAACCTGGATTCGGGTCAGGAACTATGAGTATCACGCTCGTTGCCTCTACCAATCTTGAGAAGTTCCTGGGCCAACGTGAAGAAGGTAGTCAAGATGGAGGCCCTATGATAGGACGGGTACACAGCTCGCGGATCGGGAATTTCTCCTTTCTAAATCATCAAAAAAGTTGATGAGCACATAAAACAAATTATAAATGGAAACTGGAGATGATACTCCATTCATAAGATAATAATATTATCAGAAAAAAATGGAAGGAAAAATTTCACGCCCTGGATTCAAACCAGGAACCATGGATCTTGACTACCTGATAGTCTTTTTCCTTCCATTTTTTCTGATAATATCGTTTTCTTATGATTAGAGTATCATCTGCAGTTTCCATTTATAATTTCTTAGGAGTACAATTGCTGGGTGCCACCTTGCAGACGTCAACCCTGCTAAACATCTCCAAATTATCCTTTCAAAACGCCATCCGGACATGAAAAGATAAGGGTCCGACAAATGTTCAGCTCAGAACCGGATAGAGATGTTCAGCATATGTCGGGCAGAGACCGAAGGACACTTCGCAGGGTGGTCACTGCAAAACGAAAACATCGCTTGATGGACTGGCAAGATCCTTCACTTACTCCATTAGCCTCGCAAGGATCTGCATTCGCTGGGTTTTCATGGCAGAGCTGCGGCTCACACTTCCAACATCAGCACCTGCCAACACAACGAGGAGATTCCAATGGTGCAAAGAAAGACTCACTGCACATCACTGACTCTGGAGCAATGGTGGATGGTTGAATGGAGTGACGATTCAGATACACCTTCTGGCAATCGGATGGAAGGATGTAGATTAGCGAATGCCCGGAGAATATCATCTGGCAAGCTGAGTAGTGCCCACAGCGAAGTTTCGCGGAGGGTCAGTGATTGTGTGGGAGTGCTTTTCGTGGTTTGTAATGGGCCCAATCATTTCTGTGGCTGGTCATCTGAACGCGGAGCGTTACCAAGACATCCTGAACAGCGCCGTACAGAGCTCCGATCTCAACCCCATCGAACATTTTTGAGATGTGATGGAGTGTCGATAGCGCGGAGGAGTGGAGCGCCCGAAATCTGACTGGACTGTCGAAGACAGTTTTAGCGGAATGACAAAAAATTCCTGCGGAAACATATCAAAAACTTGTGGTCAGAATGCCCGACAGAATAGAGGCTGTGATGGCAGCAAAAGGTGGCGCAACTAGATACTAACACAAGTATTTTTCTAAGTGTGTTCATTAAATTGGCGGTGTCCCATGACGTTTGGCAAGGCAGTGTATATTTATGCCCTAAAACAAATAACAGAAATTGGCTTAAAATAGATAAATCTATCATCTTTAGCCGTGCAGAGAATGCAGTCATCATTTCGGTAACGCCCGTCATAGTCCTAGAACGTTCCCGAAATGATTATTTGACATTTGATTTTGTTCATACGGCATCGACCCCATCCTGGAAACCGGATTTCAGGGTTATTAGCTAGTAAGCCGTGTTATTTAGCAGAATTACGCTAAAAGTATATATTTTTTCCCCAAACGAAATATATAATGGCGTTCCCAAAATGATAGTGAATTAAAAGTGCTACACAAAATTAAAACAGAAAGGTGCTTAACCAGCAGAATGAATTATAGAATGCACAGAATACGCAAACACTGTGTGCCTTGTCGAAAAAACTTCACCAGCACCACGTAGTGCGGTTATTTCGAAACATTTTGCCAAACCCTTTATTGCGTTCACGAAATGACTTATTAACTGTCAGACAACTTTTGAAAAGCCAATAAATGAAAATCTTAAGTAATAAAAATACAATTTCTCATGATTTACTTAAATAAATTATATATAAAACTATACACCATATTGCCATTAATGACCGGACACTTGCGATTTTAGACGTTTTGTCGAATATCTAGAAAAATACTTGACGAATTATCCTGAAATTTCAGGGGTGTAAAAAGGATGTTACACCTCATATATTTCAGCGAAGGTTTTCTCCCGAAAGCAAATAGGGGACCAGCAAAGAAGTGAACCAAAAATATAATGTTTGGAATCACCCTGTAAAAAATAATGCTTGAAATGCATTGTAGCTGTAGCATATGCTTAAGAGGCTTGTTTTACTTTTCTGTGTTCATTTGTATGAGAATAGCACGTATATTCATGGAGATATAAAGGTTTCTTTAGAAAGGCCGATATGAAGTCAATATGAAGTCAATATTTTTTCATGTCAGCGTAAGGAGAAGTTGATACTGGTGTCCGATCCAAAAATAAAAATTTGGAGAAAACCCCTTATCGTTTTGTTTATTTTTGAGAGCAACTGAAATTCAACTCATTCTATCGACGATATCATTATGAATTTTCACGATATTTGCTTGGGCTTTTTATAAGAGTAGCTCTATACATTTGGCTAATTAATTATGCAAAAGACAATTTGGTAACGCACGCCCATGCGCAGTTAAACATTATTTAGTAAAAATGCTCATATTTCATCAAATATTTAATATTTTTCTATTCTGATAGCAGGGTTTTGCCTGTACTGTAGTTTGTCAAGTTTCCTGAAAATGGAATTGCATTGGGTTGAAAATCCTGCGTGTTATAAACAAAAAACTTACAAAAACATTTCGACTTTTTTAAAGAAACCTTTATATCTCCATGAATATACGTGCTATTCTCATACAAATGAACACAGAAAAGTTAAAGAAGCCTCTTAAGCATATGCTACAGCTGGGTCTATGACGATTGGTCTAACGCCGATTGGTCTAAATCCCGATTGGTCCAAATACCGA
>JAHWFO010036886.1:1557607-1590903 GCA_023313115.1 Rhysida immarginata
TCGTATTTCGTAAAAAATAATGCTTGAAATGCATTGTAGCTGTATCATATGCTTATGAAACTTCTTTTACTTATGTGCGTTCATTTGCATGAGAATAGCGCATCTATTCATGGAGATATAAAGGTGTCTTCAAAAAAATCGTAAAATTTTTTTCGTAAGTTTTTTGTTTATAACAAGCAGGGATTGCAATCCAATGCAATGCCATTTTCAGAAAATTTGACAAACTACAGTAGAGAAAACACCCTGCTATCACGATATAAAAATATTAAATATTTGATAAAATATGAGCATTTTTACTATAATGTTTTAAATAATGTTTAACTGCACTTGCGCAAGCATTACCAAAATGTCTTTTGCATAATTTTTTAAGCCAAATATATAAAGCTACTCTTATAAAAAGTCCAAGCAAATATCGTGAAAATTCAGAAAGATATCGCCGATGGAATAAGTTGAATTTCAGTTCATCTCAGAAATCAACAAAACGATAACTTGTTTTCTGTATTTTTTTATTTTTGGACAGGACACCTGTACCAACTACTTCCCCTTATGCTGGCGTATTGACTTCATGTCAGCGTAAGAAGAAGAAGTTGATACTAGTGTCCGGTCCAAAAATAAAAATTTGGAGAAAACCCCTTATCGTTTTGTTTATTTTTGAGAGCAACTGAAATTCAACTCATTCTATCGACGATAACTTTCTGAATTTTCATGATATTTGCTTGGGCTTTTTATAAAAGTAGCTCTATACATTTGGCTAATAAATTATGCAAAATACATTTTCGTGACGCTTGCGCATGCTTAGTTAAACATTATATAGTAAAATTGCTCATATTTCATCAAATATTTAATATTTTTATATTCTGATTGCAGGGTGCTGTCTCTAACTTTAATTTGGCAAGTTTCCTGAAAATGGCTTTGCATTGGGTTGAAAACCCTGCATGTAATAAACGAATGAACAAAAAATTTAGGAAAAAAATTCGATTTTTTTAAAAAAACCTTTATATCTCCACGAATACACCTGCTATTCTCATACAAATGAATTCAGATAAGTAAAAGAAGCCACATAAGCATATGTTACAGCTCAACGCATTTCAAGCATTATTTTTTACAGGGTGATCCCAAACATAATTTTTTTTCAATTTGTTGCTGGTCCCCTATTTGCCTTCGGGACAAAACCTTCGCTGAAATATATGAGATGTAACATGCTCTTTACACCCCTGGAGTTTCAGGATAATTCGTCAAGTACTTTTCGACAAAATGTCTAAAATCGAATGTGTCCACTTTCAATTGAGCAGTGTATATTAATTATTAATACCTGCCCTAGCTCACGTGAAATGAACGCGCGCGCCAGATTTAAAAAATGCTAATTGTTTCCATAGATCCTTAAAAGCCTCTGTATTTGACTAGAATGGGCACATGAGGCATGCAGCTTATGAAGTGATACTAGAACAATATAATTGAAGGGCTCGGGGCAATTAGGATTTAACCCACAGGAAGAATTTTTTGAGAAAAGTGATGTTATGTTTTTATAAAATCTGTAAATCTGTATGGTTGATGTTTTGCTTTACTGTGATTGCAGTTAACTTGTGCATTTATTACTGAAACATACTGTAAACGGATTTCACAAGTAGTAATTATTACATTTATTAAGATGATTAGAGACGGGTTTCCTCCTGATTTGATTTTGATGGTGAAATCCTTTCTCACTGACAGGTCATACCAAGGTAAAGTTGGTGAAAATCTATCCACGCCCCGTGTTGTAAAGGCCGGTGTCCCTCAAGGTTCTGTCCTCGGGCCCGTGCTATTTAATTATTTTGTGCATGATTTCCCGAACCCTAAAAATTGTAATCTATATTTCTATGCTGACGATACTGCCGTTATGACATGGGCACACAAGCCGGCTCACGTTATCACTCGTCTGCAGCACGCCTTGAAGAAGTTCGAAGACTGGTTTAACTGCTGGAACCTGAACCTTAATGTCGGAAAGTGCAAGGCTATGTACTTCAACAGAAAGTTCAAGCGTCCCCCAGATTCTCTTGTTCTATTCAATAAGAAACTGGACTGGGTAGACAACTACAAATACCTTGGCGTTATCATCGACTCAGGACTCCCTTGGAAGCGTCACGTGACCTACGCTCTGAAGAAAGCTAAGAGGGCTAAGCACAGTCTCATAGCTCTACTGGGCCGCAACAGCACCCTTAGCATCGACAATAAGTTACTTCTGTACAAGTCGATTTTTCGGACCATACTCCTCTATGGCAAGCCTGCGTGGGCGACTATCTGTAGAAGCAGATGGAGTGAGCTACAGTCATTCCAGAATGTTACCCTGAGGACCATTGCCCAGCTTGACAGAAGGACTGTGAAAAACCAATCCATCCACTCGGATTTAGACATGGTCCACATCGGAAAGTTTATACAGGATCTCCTTTTGATTATGGTGCAGAAGATGAAGATTCATGACAATGACCTAGTGACTGGAATACTGAAGAACTCAATGGATATGAAGTGGCATATGAAATATCGAAAACCAAGGCACATTCTTGACATCAACTTTGAAGACATTAGCAACGTCTCTTTCCCGGACTACTGGAAGATGTGATAATCTTCTTTCTCGTTGTTCTTTTTATTTCGTTTGTATTTTGTTTCTGACAATCGTCAATCTTATTTTCTTTTTTGTATAATATGGAAGACCGCTTGGGTTGGTTAGGCTTCTTGACTACCTCAGTGTATTTCGTTTGGAATTTATTCTGGTTCGATGAGCTTTGTGAAAGCGCTGCTTTCGTCCCATCTGAAAAAATGTACACTTCACTGTTCCGATTGTCGATTGTCGTAGGAATTTCGAATGAAAGATGAAGATGAGCTGCTGACATTTTGGAACTACTTTTTTCGGATAATGACGATTCTGATTTTGACGGATTGTAAATGTAATGAACAATATAATTAATAATTTTTTATTTTGTAATATGACGTTCATTTGTTTTGTTTACAATGCACTTTGTGGGTATAATATACAGATGAGTATTAAACAGGGGAATTTTTTCAAAAATCAATAAAAAAGTAAATGCGTATTATATTCCAAAAAATTACGATAATTCGAATTTTGTTCGTATGGATATACACGTAAACCTTTGGTAATTAAAATGCAGAAACATAAAAGTATTATTAAGAAAGCCTTTTATAAGTGCATTTCCGTGTCAAGAACAAAGCATGGCAGAATTTCTGGGCATGAATATTTCAATGCTACAAAATTAAATTTTCATTATTGCATAATAATGTTAGTAAATATATCAATTTATTAATAGTTGAAATCTTAATAGGATTTTGCCTTCAAGTAGGAAAACAAGCAAGGAAAGATGTTTAATTAACCCCCTTCAAGTCCTTAATTATTCATTTATTGACATTTATATTCTCTTCTGTTTCTTGATTTTCTATTCATAACCTGGTAACATCCATTTTATCATATGTGAACGAGAAGATAAAGTAATAAATTTTTAGATTTTACGACCTGCAAATGCAAATTGCAGAGGCATCTTCCTTGATAAATTGAAATTTATTTTTTTTAATAGCGCATAATGTTACTTCAGTATTCTATGAGCTAGAAAACGCGGTGATTTCCTCATGCTAATCATCAGAAAACCTTTTTTTTTTCAAATTTAATATTAAGTACAATTCTTTTTAAGAAGATAGAGTTTAGAACTTCATTATACATTGAAGATAGCATTTCTTAAAGAAAATTTGTATCCAAAAATATTAAGAATTATAATGTTGCGAATAATTTTGGTTATATCCTTAAACTTTTCACAACTGGAGGTTAAAAATAAACCGTCTTAGATGTGAAAACTCGCGATACTCTATGGAACAGTTCTTCCCTATCGTGAGTTTAATTTGAGTTTAATTTGAAAAATTTTAATAAATTTATATTATTTATCAAATGTAGACGATATCGTAACCCAATGATTCAAGTCAAGATATTGACTGAAGAATTCATAGATTTTTAGGAAAAAAGACAACTAACAGGCCCAGGCATTTGTTTCTTTTTTCCCTTTTGAAACAAACATTATTCGTATTCTTCTCACACACAGAAGTATGAAAAGAAATTCACGTTTTTTGATTCATTATTCTTTACATTCCTCCTTTTAAATGACCTTCTCTCATGTAAAAAGTTCTAGTTCATTGCCGTCGACTATTCAAACCTTTTCTAGCTAATTTCTATCTAAAGATCTAGAAATATTTGGAATTCTTTCCAAACGGAAAACACTTTAACTTAACTATTACACAAAACATTTATGACGGTTCCTAAATTAATTATTGAAAATATGTAATACATAATATATCAATGGTAAATGCTTAATAGCTTCCAAAATTTTATTTTACTTATTAAAGGGAAAAATTATAAAAAAAAGTCTAGATACATCGCGGATTTTTAATTTTAAAACCAGGGGTTTCAAAATTCTGAACTTTTTGGCCATTCTCTTTCATTTCTTTAAACAGGCATAATTCATCTACGCCATTTTGTAGTCAATTATAATAACTTCAAACGATATTGAAACCGTTTATGCTCAAGATTAAATGTTTTTTTATTTTTATTGTTAAATATACGTCATCTGTGCTTCCATCCTGGATCATATACTCGTATAATGCTAAAATTTGAGATTGTTTCAAATGAGTGAATTCGCAGAAAAATTTCTATGCTGCTGTCGCACAAATAGAAAAAATACTCTACGAGAATGAGTTAGAAGTTGCTCAGCAGTTGGTGGGTTCCAATTAGTCGACTCTTTCCTCGGTGGAGCTAGTTTTAGTGGAACGAATGAATTGCTGTTGACAGGAATGTCCAGCTCTCTCTTTCCCCACTTTCCTCCTTCTCCGCAAGTCTTGACATACGTCACGTGTGGCTTTTAAATTAATTGCGACCTTTGGCCTTCGAGGCACGTGCAAAGGTCAACGTCTCTCTTCCACTCTTGTTGTTCAGGTTCAGGATGTCATAAAGCTCGTAATTTAAATCTTGAAGAGCCAAACATGATCATAAACGAAAGAAACATAAATTTAAAATGAACAGAAGAATAGCAGCACATTCATTTTAAAAAATAGTGCCAGTAAATGAAATTGTTTAAATGTCTCTCTTGCCAATATACCATTAAACGAAAACAAGAAATGGTTAGTCGAAAAGATAAGAAAGACAAAGGAAAAAATTTGGGCATATTTTTTCTAAGTATTATCTTTCAGTAAAAATACACAACAACTTATACTCTTTCAAAGACTCAGTCAATTATTATGCAATAGCCATACGTCAAGGATCATGAATGCAAAATTTATACAAGACTTATGGTAACCCCTCACATTTAAATTTCCGATATTAAATTTTCTTTTCCTAGCAATAATCCTCAGCATAAGAGACAAGTCTATAGAAATGACATATGAATAATATGGCATGTGATGTTAAAGAGGGAATATAATGTAGATATGATAGGGATATATGTAATGTAGATATATATACAGGGTGAGTCAAAAGTCGTTGGACACCTTCCTACCTTGAATACCAATGTAGTTACGCAAATTCCAGTACAGGAAAATATGAAATATTTATTCAACCGTATCTCAAATATGAAAACCGTAATTAGGGCACATCCAAATTCTATCACGAAAACCGTAAGAGATACACAAAAACTTACAATTGAACATTTGTTCGACAACAAATTCCAAACAAAACAAAAAAAGTGCAGCAAAATCCGATGAGCGGATCACCCACAATCCTTATTGCAACCTCTGCAAATTATTTCATGTACCATCTTCATCCTGTTCTGGAAAGTTCCACAATTTACCATAAAGTCACCAGTTTTCTGTGCAATTGGTATAAAAAGGCATGTTGAAGCTGAGAAAAATCAGACCAAAGCAAGATGGCACAGTACACTAACCAGGAAATGATCAACATGGTCCTCTGCTTTGGTGAGATGAGGCAAAATTATCATGCAACAACCAGGCATCGTTGAAATGTCGCGCGGAATTAGGCTTTGGTGCAAGTGGACATCATATTGAACACTATCTGGATTGATGGAAAGACTTACTTTGTATCAGATGGCTATTCGTAAGCAACAAACAGTAGAAGAGTCAATTGTCCTGTTGCAGAGTTTGCAATGTATCCTAATTTGCATATTTGAAATGATGTAAGGTGCTCATCAGATAGAGCACCTTGAAGTTCCTATTCATTCCCTGTATTGGAATTTGCAACTACATTGGTATCCAAGATAGGAAGGTGTCCAACGACTTTTGACTCACCCTGTATAACACCTTGATGGTCTATGATAGCATTTAAGTCTGTTTTAGGAGACAGAAACTTCAAAGGGGGTTAAATAGGTAGGTGATAATATGGACACTGAAAAGTATTTTATCATTTGCTGAGCAATTAACAATAGTAAAAGTACACTATATGGGCAAAAATATCCGGACATTCCCTGCTATAGAATCGGAGACTTCTGAAACACATATTAATAGGATGTCGATCCACTTTCTGCATCAATCACAACCTCAGAGATGGTAACGTAAAGAGCATATAGCAATACAGGGTGTTTCAAAATTATGTACAATAAATTTAGTGACATATTCTTCAGGTCAAAAGAAGACGAAAATGTTCTATAGCACTTTGTCTGGAAACGATTTATTTACGCGATACAGCCTACTAAACCCGTGGCTCCAAATTACAGGAATTGTTCAAAGTGCCCGCCACCAGCTCGCACGCACGCTTCGGCTCGTTGCATGAGCGACCGTCTGATGTCATGGAAGAGTTCGTCGCCAGCATTACGAACGGTTTGGCATGCATTTTCAATTCGTTGTCGCAGATCCATAATGTTAGGAACTTCTGTGCTGTAGACGATCGTTTTCACATGACTGGTGCTTGTCTATGGTTCATCATGTATGATGTCAATTATCACATCCTCCTCATCCAGAGAATGTGCTACAGGCCGCCCTTGTCCTGTTTGACAGCCAAAGGAACCACGCTCCCTGAAATGTCTGTCGACAGATACAAATGTTCGGTTATTTGGCAAACGTCTATTCGGAAAGCGTTCTTGGTAGAGTCTTCTTGCTTCCACAGCATTTCCGTCCGCAAGACCATACATTAGGTGCATGTCAGTGTATTCTGCACTGGAATACGTGTACATGACTTTTTTTTACGTAAATCGTAATGCGTATGTCAAAGCACGCAAACGTTCTGAAATTGATATTCCTAGTGGATGTACAGTAGTGAAACTACAGTAATGGAAACAACCGTACACAACTAATGGAACAACCCTAAAGTAGGTTTAAATGGAACAAACCACTCAACCTAGTGTTGGGTCGAAACGCTGGAACTGCTAAAATATCGTCCGCTAACTACCGTGCTTCCTTACTGTATGATATTGGATTACTCGCAAACAAATCGTTTCCAGACAAAGTGCTATAGAACATTTTCGTCTTCTTTTCACCTGAAGAATATGTCACTAAATTTATTGTACATAATTTTGAAATACCCTGTATAAAGATGGCAATAGCTCAAAAACATGTAATACTTTTCGGATACGGATCAAGCTCTACTTTTTCGGGTGTCCGGATACTTTTGGCCATGTAATGTATCAGAAATCCAGCTGGAACTAATCAAAGAATTATTATTGATAGCTTACTATTTCATTCCCGTTTAGAAAAATAAATTCCTTGTTTATTTGAATTTACCCACTATCCACCCGCTACGAGAAATTGCACAGGTCAACAAAAAATAACTTTTTAAAAAATTTTTTAACATAAAGAGCTGATTCTTATCCTTTTTTTGTGCAGAATCCGTATCTGATCTCAGTTTTTTCCTATCACCTACAGATTTCTTGTTTTTCAATGAAACACTTTTAAATTATTCAGAGTTTGGGGCTTGATAAATTTCTTTGTGGCCCCAATATATGGATACTTTAACATAGCAGACGCTTCTCTTCATACCCATAACTTTAACATTGCAGTCTCTAAGTGCATAACTTGGAAACGTGACGTGATAGAAAAAATCTAAACGCAGATTCGGATTCAGCACACACAAAACCAAAAGAATAAGGCAAATTCATTCAAAAAATGTTTTCACTGTTGGCCTGTGTTATTACTCCAATAAGTTCGTATATTCAAATATTGAGAATAACTAAGAATTCTTGGGAAAATAATGGCACCTTTATTTAATATAGCAAACAGGCATTATTTATTTTACTTTAATAAAACTGTCAATGTTGTTTTTAGTATTTGTCATCCATTCAAATTAAATAAACCATTAATGAAGGACATAAACAAAAGGCTTTTCACACAAATCATTTCCAAAATTTTTGAATCATTTTTGAAAACAGTTTCCATTGAATCAAATTTGATAATCTTCGAAATTAATAATTATTCTCTTATATTCATTCATGACACGTCGTTAAGAGTTGTTTGGTATATAATATGCCATATTTTAGCATTGAAAATTTCCAATGGTACCATAATAGTGTTATTAGAACAGGTATCACTGAATCAAATTCGACCATCTTCGAACTTATTAAATACCCTGGCGAAAACCGTTCTTAATAATATTATATTCATTCATGGTTCGACATCTGGTTCGTGCAATGAATCTTATTTATCGATTGAAAAAAAAAGATTTGAAAATCTTTCATACTCTTCGAGAAGATCGAGTTACAGACAGGCAGACAAACAAACAAACAAACATACACACAAGCAAACAGACGGACGACAAACTCCAGACTGACACGCCCCCCCCCCCTCCCCCAATAATAGCATAAAGCACCATTCGGTACTTAATAATTAACGGAATATTGTTGAACCTAATCATTATTGAGTTGCCATGCACAATGAGACAGCTACATTATATTTTTAATATTTTGTATATGCTCAGAGGGGTCATTCATGCCTGAATTTGAACTGGCGATCTCAGACCTATCGCGGACAGAAATCTTTCACTTGTTTGTTTTAGGGTTTGTGGGTTTGTTTCTTATACAAATCTACAATTTTATTCCGATAATAATCGATATTCATAATGATGGCAGGGCATATTAATGACCAACAATGCAAGGCAAAGTTTGTGTAATGTAAATAACGTTAATTGATATTATTTGAAAATGGAAAAATTCTGCTTCCTGGATTCGAGCCAGGAACCACGACTGTCATGGTCGACGCCTCTACCATTTGGGCCATCGCAGACACTTTGTACAGCCATGCTGTCACTAAGTGTCTTAAAGACAACCAAGTTGTCAAGTTGTCAAATAATATCAATTTCCTGATGTTTGGAGTTAGCTTCAGTTTAATTTCTTTATTTCGTAAATAACGTTCATTAAATTGAATTTGTAACAATGCATAGAATTCCTGTTTGGGCGTTTCTTAGAATTGACAGTTCTTAGAACTTAACATTTTCTTGAAAATCTTTAAAAATGAGCAGTAACTGGAGATCGTGGAGAGTTAGCAGGGTATTGAGAAACTGAGCAAGTGGTGAGTGGCCAAGCGCCGAAGTTCCCAGGCAGCCGTCGACGATGCAAGCGTGTCAACAGAAAAAATGGCGACTACTAGACCATACAAAATGATGAATGTCCAAATTTTGCTTCAACAATCGAGAGCACATTACCAAGATGTGAATTACCCCACTCAGTTTATTGGTATTTTAGAGCACATAAACGATCATGTACTTTTATTGTCATCCAAAAAGAGAGTTGTTTCGTCGATGTTATTGTTGCCATATTTTTTCACATCAATGCCGGAGAAATATTGTTGCCATGGAAACGGATGTTGTGATGATGCAACAATATTTTCAAGATGATACAAAGATAGTGTTCTGTTGCCTTGCCAAAGAGATATACGTGTCTCCATTCCCTAACAAATGTTCAGACGATTTGTGTGTTTGTTTGTGTGCTCGAAACCACTGAACAGTGTTGAACCTGCCGGAAGCGATGGCGGCATCTTACCCTTCCTTTTCCAGTGGGATGGATATATAAGGACGCCGTCGGTCTCGGAAGACATTTTACGACAAAACCGATAAGAAAGCATACATCAACTCGATTTTTCAAATCAATAACACACTCTATTCTGTTCTCTAGTAATCGTCCGAAGGATACGTGTAATGTTCTATCGTTCTATCGAAATGCCACCGAAGAAAATTGCTGGTAGTTGTCAAAGAAGACAAAAAGTTATCCGGACGTTGGAAACATCTGAACAACGGGAGCTTCGTCTACATCAGGAAATTGTAGAATTACTGAAAATCAACTTGAGTTATTAATTGACTTTTTGCGATTGTTCTGTCTACCTACAATTGTAATTATCCCGGTCAATGCCAGGTGCCTCTGCTAGTATAATTATAAATAAGGCTAACAAGGGAAGGAGACAACCTCCGTCCCACTGATATCTATGGGTTTAAACATACTGGTTAGGGGCCATCTAAAAGTAACTCGTTTAAAAGGGTTTAGGTCAACACCTTTGTTTTTTTTTTAAAAAAAAAAAGCGACATCAAGAGTTGCAGCTTATGTATCTAAAGAGTTGCAGCTTATGTATCAATCATTTCAATAGAAGTGGTAGCATAATGATCAAGGAGCTTTCCTGTGGAAGCGAGAATTACGAGTTCGAATCTCTCCACAGCAATACCAGACCCATAATAGAGATTTAATTTACATATTATCCTATTTTCCACCAATTAACTTACGAAATATAAACGAAAATTTTGTTTTAATTAAATAATTATTGGTATAAACATATTATTGTTATAAGGATAGGATAATCACTAAGAGATTAGAATCGAATTAAAAATCTACTTAATTACCTGAACAAAATATATAAAAGAATGAGTAACCGAGGATAAGTGCCGAAATGGCCTCGAAAACGTTTGTTTACTTTGTGATCAGAATGAAAATTGCTCACTCTTTTATTTACGTTTTGTTATTTTTATCAATGATTACACAGTCGTGCCAAAGTAATGGCGAACACCGAATTGGTTTATGTAAATTTCGAGAATTTTCTGTGGCCGGATGTTATGTAAATTCACATCTGCTAAATGCATGTCAGAATGGTTCATTACATTGAACATTTGATGGAACGGGGCGTGAGAGAAAACCGTGTTACAGTAATCGCTCTTCACATGCAGATTTACAAGTCAGCAAGAAATTTTCACTCTGCTTAAACCTCTGAAATTGACGCAGAAATTTATTTATTGTACTATCAAACGATACACTGACATCTTGAGTTGCATAACTCCTGCAGCCATTAAAACGGTGCGTGAAAGAATTCAATGAAATCTTCTCCGCAAACAGAAAATTTTCTCACGGAAGATGAAGATACTAAAAAGAATGATGTATTATCGAACAAGACCTTGGGCTCAGGGCTTACCGAAGACAGACCGGCCAACGCCTAACAGCTGTTTCACAATACGTCAAGACAACAAGATGCAAACGCCTGCTTCAAAGGCAAGCGGATGGAGGACATCGTAGAATTCTATTTATCTATGAGAAAATTGCTACCGTTTAAGAAAAGTAAAATAGGCAGAATGACCGTATGTACGCTCGGAGCTCTCGAGAAGATTTCGAAAGTGCAGAGAGACCATCACCCGGTGTCGGTGATAGATTGGTGGAGAGTGGGTTTGGAGGGGGTAACCAAATTACATTTTTTGAACAAGGCGTCAAAACGAAGGCTGCGAAATACAAAACCCCTTAACAAAATCTTTTATTCTGGAAAGCAATGGGTCTTTCAGCAAAACTCAACACCTGCCCACAAGGCCAAAACAACACAGCGTTGGCTTCAAGAGAATTTGCCCGATTTCATCGCTGCAGGAGATTGGCCCTCTGAAAATTCTTCTTTACCCCCTTGACTTTCGCCTTTGGAACATTTTGGAGGAGAAGGCTTTCTCAAAGCCTCACCGCAATATCGAGAGCTTGAAACAAGATCTTATTGCTGCAGTAGCTCTCATGCCCTTAACAAGATATTTTAAGAAAAACGGGCCAGATCACAGTTCTTCCGCAAAGAAAAACGGTCCGCTCATTTTGAATTTTGAGATGGCAGGCAATTCAAATAAAACTTTTACATAAGCAAACTTCATCACCACAATGCAAATAGAATGGCTGCAAGAAATTTAAAAAAACCGTTGGAATGAATGCTCTAATATTATATGTGGATCCCAGTACAGATATTGAAACAGGTCCTAGTGATGTTAAATTCCACAGAATAAGGTAAAAAATGCGAACTGGATCTCGAACAGAAAACTACAAAATTGGGAATGAAATAAGCCACATTTAGCGCTTGTAACAGTTTTCTGGCAATGAAATGATAGCAGGATGCTGCATTGGAAAGTATCTTATACAGACATCACATTTATTCTGGGGATTCCTATTTTAAGTTTGTGATATTGTACAAATTTCAGGGGTAAAAAAAGATGAGGCGATGGGAATTTTAATTAGCACTTCTTCCATGCGGAATCTAATTTGGTGATCTTAGCGTAAACGCTCAAATTACCAGCGTCGGATGTACCACTCTACTTGCTCAACTATGGTGTGACGAAGAATTTATGCTCCATTTAAGTATTAGCTGGCCTCATCATTGAACATACCGGGTGATCCAAAAGTGTGTTACGTTCCTTCCACGGTCTATAGATATACATGGTCAACGAGCTTCGGCCATTTTCCATTGTTTCGAGAAGCTAAGGAAAATAGATCGCGCCAGGTGCCGCTTAGATCGCACTAAGGTCAACCGTGATCTGCGATAGAGTTTTTCATTGAAACTGAAAATGAAAGTAAAGTTTATATCTGCCGATAGGGCGGCGATGCAGGCGCATTTGGGCCGATTGTACATGCAGCGCCACTTTTCAATAGTTCCCGCCCTACCGGGAGCTAAAAACTGTAACTTCATTTTAACAATGGAGCTCGATGACCATGAATATCTATAGACCATGATTCCTTCCATTGTTTTTCCGACATTTTCAATGTTTGCTTTCCAGCAATTCAATGCTTTCATAAGAATCACGAGGCACGCGCAAAACAATGTAAAGGACAAGAATTCGTCACGGCAAAACAATTATTAATTTCATGAAAAAATGTAGAATCATGAGTAGATTTCGGTTTGCTTAGAAGTCATCGTGTTATTTTGCGCGTAGATATTGAAATTACTGTAGTTTCTTTGAGTTATAATATGTCTAAGAACCTCAGCTTTAAATGTTCAAATTAAATATTCAATAAAAATTTAATTTTCATTTAAGAGAAAAAAAAAATTGAAATCACCTAATTAGAATCTGAAGTTTTATTGGTTCAAAATATTAGAATCATCATCTAAATGCATTCAAAACTTATACTATTAAATCAAAAAACACAATTCTATACATCAATATTTAATGGCATCCCCTTTTGCTTTGATTACAGCTCGTAATCGATTTTGCATGTTGCCGAAAGCTGTGCACAATGTTGTTTTGTAATACAGGACCATATCTTTTTTAAACCCTCAATAATTTCACGTTTATTGGTTGGAACTTCAACTTGAAGCCTCTTTTTCATTATGCCCCACAAGTTCTCGATGGGGTTTAAATCGGGTGAATTTGAAGGCCAAGGAAGCACATCAATATTGCGTTCGTAAAGCCATTCCTTAGTTGTCTTTGCGGTGTGACTGGACGCACCATCCTGCTGGAACAAAAGGTTTTCTTCACATAAATCTTCAGTAGAAGGCAACATGAAATGTTCTAGAATTTTCTGATACACAAAGTATATGCAAAGTTTTCCCACGCCATCTCCTGTCATACACCCCCATACCATCACCGACGTGGCAAATTTAACTGACAGTTTCATACGCTCTTTTTGAAACGCTTCTCACGCAAACGCCACACACGCGGTCCTTGGTTTCCATGGCAAACACAGAATATAGATTCATCAGAGAACATAACACGTTTCCAATCATCTTCACCCCATAGAAGTCGTTCTTTGCACCACCTCATGCGAGCTCGCATTTGCTTCTTTGAAAGAAGTGGTTTTGTCTTAGGCACTCGAGACTGAAACTTCATTGCATGCAGTCGTCTTAAAGTTGTTGAGCAAGATACATGCACTCCACACAGGATCCAACGTGCATGAAGATGTTTGATACTCCAGAAGCGATTTTCTTTAACAATGTTCTTTAACCTTCTGTCGTCTCGAGGCGTTGTCGACAATTTTCTTTCACTATTGCGGCGGTTGTTCGAGTGTGAATTACCATTCCGATACTTTTTCAAGACTTTACATACAGTTGCTTGTGAACATTGGACTTGCGCAGCAATTTTCCGTTGTGTCAACTTCTGTTGATAAAGAGCGATGATAACGTCTTCAGTAGCTGCCGAAATATCAGCTTTCCGACCCATTTCGCGAATGAGATGCAATGAAATTATAACATCTTGAGTGACTTTTATAACGGAGAATGTTAATTTATTCATCCCTCAATTTGCATAGTCTCTCGACAAGCCATTTGAAGATCATCAGACAATGATTCTAATATTTTGAACCAATAAAACTTCAGATTCTAATTAGGTGATTTCAATTTTTTTTTTCTCTTAAATGAAAGTTAAATTTTTATTGAATATTTAATTTGAACGTTTAAAGCTGAGGTTCTTAGACATATTATAACTCAAAGAAACTACAGTATTTTCAATATCAACGCGCAAAATAACACAATGACTTCTAAGCAAACCGAAATCAACTCAAGATTCTAATATTTTGAATTGGAGCTGTACAAACATTTGATAGTCATTGGCTGGAATTTGTCTTCATCTGGAATTTGTCTTCATTTGTCTCCATCAAAGCAATACCGAATTCAGCAACTGGTTTCGGACGAATTGAGAGAATTGACCCCAACCGTCGCACAGTGGTCCAAAATCCCGAAAAGCTGGCCAAAATGTCCAAAATTATTTGATTATCCTATACCATCTTCTTTCGCCTGTATTAGCAAAAAACTGGATTTTGATAAGAGTAAAACTGGTACATCCGGTTGGAATTTTGAAAAATTTTGTTAACAAAAGTTGTTTAAAATTGTAAACGAAACACTTTTTCAATCCCTTCAAAATTTTCATAAACGCAATGGTTAACGAAATATTTCAAAATTTATATTTTGGCGCTGGAGTAAACTGATACTTCCGGTTCACCGATTCCACTGGAAAATTAATCAAACCTCCCGAGGAAGATTGTAATCTTAAGTTTAAAGTTTGGTCTCGATAGCTTTAGCCGTTTGGACGCTATCGTGGACACACACACACAGAGACTAACAGACACACAGACATTTTCCAAAATTTAACTCTTTCGAAATATATATCTTAAAGACTTAAATTTAACTTAAGACTTAAAAAAACTATATATGTAACATATAAAATATATTGTTAGTATATTTTTCTATTGCACATATTTCCAGGAATAGAATCCACTGTGCAAAATTTGATTTTCAAACTTCGTTTTTAAAATATACTCACAAATCCAGAATAGTAAAATCTCCATTATTTTGAATTGTCACGATTGTTTCGTGCGAAGTTCAACTTTGAACTGAACTGGAAACTGAAGTATAAAAAATATAAATTTGAGATTGGTAACATTCGATGAGGAATTTAGTTCTTTTTCCAAAACACAAATAAAATTTTAGAAAATTCGAAATTGGGTTTTTGAATTTTTGCCAGCTTTTCGGGATTTTGGAACACTGTGCGTCGTTCCAGTTCGTCCAACAGGTGTTCTACGGGGTTGAGGTTAGGGCTCTGTGTAAGATTTACGACAGCTTTGTAGCAAGGGGCGTTATCGTCTTGACAATAACAATCGTCCACTCCATAGAACTGCCAAAAACTGGGAAGCATCTGATTATCCAAAATGTCCAAATATTGATCGGCCTTCATGTTTCCACGAACAACAACTAGTGGTCGAAGTCCAAACCAGCGGAACACATCTCACACAAGTACTCCGCACAATCGAATTTCATTGAGGAAACAACGCATTCTGTGCAAGGCGTTCTCCAGGCTGCCTCTACCTCCATATTTTAATGTCTAACTGGAGATAGGTAAACCACTATCCATCACTCCATAGCATTGGTCCAGTGTCCAGAGCTGCCTTGTTTGCTCTTGTGATATTTGATTTGTGGGCTGCAGCTCTTCCATGGAGATCAAAGCCACAGAGTTCTTTTCGTAAGATAATAAAACTCACGATACTGGTGCTCTGGAACTCTTCACGGATAGTCTGCGCTGATTTTAGCGTGTTGTTCGCACAATGCTCTTAAAGGCCCTTTTGCCTGTCTCTGTCATTTTCGGAGGCTGGCTTGGATGTTTTCCTATACTGGTAATCCCGGAGCGTTGCCATTTGCACATTACATTACCAACTGTTATGTTGTTATTGGATGGCCTAGCTTAGTAGAGGTGGTACGTATTGACAAAATGGCTGCGACAGCTCACAATAATACCTATCGGCTTCAGTGGCTCAGCGGTTGCTTGATCACTTTTGATGCCCAAGGAGGCGGGTTCGATCCCGGCCGAGGACGACGAGGATTTTTTCAGGGGTTAAAATCTTGAGATCACGCATTTTGTATCATGGTAGAGTTTTTGGTGTCTGGAAACGCTCAAGAAATATTTTACCTACTGCAAGTTAATGGATATTGTTTCTTCACTCTACGCCATTTCGGTTTAATAAAGTTTCATAGGAATGGCGTAGAGTGAAGAAACTGAATGATCATTTGAAATCGGACATCCGTAGAATTAGGCATATTTTTTATTTGCAATATGTCTAATAGTCGATGGTGACAGCTTGCAGACATCGTGACATACTTTCTCTCAATAATATCTGAAAACAGAATGTCGGTATTCATCCGCTTTACTCCTCAAAACCTGGAGCAGTTGATAACGTGCTTTTGGATGCCTCTTTCGTTTCCACATTCAATGTTGTAATTCGTCCCGCTATTGGGTGGACGTGGAGTCTTTAAGTGGTCTGTACTTTATATCTTCATAATAACTCATACATTGTGGCAAGGTGCATCATTCTGCTGATAGGCATTTGTTATGCATGTTCAGCTTTGGTGCTCTCACCATGGTTCCGACAACCACTATAAAGGAACCAAAAACCAACCATGAGAAGGCAGCACGCTTCAGTAGATATCATTCTCCTGCTTTATGCCACAGCCATTTCAACCATCTCTCTCTCTGGAAAAGGACGTAGCATGACTCATCAATCCACATCATTTCAATCCAGCATTGTATTGCATAGCAACTCTGTAACTTGCACTGGAACCCGACCTACGTTATCTAGACAATGGAACAATGTACTGTGATGAAGTTTTTGGTGAGAAGGTTAAAAACTTACAGAAGACTTCAGGTTAATTTCGGAGAAGAATGTATGTTTGATTCTTTATACAGTATCCAAAAGAAAAATTCTCGTACTGAGGCAGTTGTTATCACAGCCTATCGTATTTCGGTGTGGATAACAATAATTGTTCTCGTACTGAGGCACTTGTTATCCACACCGAAAAGTGCGGATTACCAGTTTCGTACATACTTTGGACGTGCTGAGCTACTTGGTCTGCGTCAAACGACAACTTCCATAACCTGTGTAGACGTTTTCATTAGTGCTTTTAACACATGGTTTTTTTCAGGTACCCGGTCTTAAAAAAAATAAAACACATGGTCTTTTTTTTCTTTTAACACATGGTCTTAAAAAAAACAACATTTTTTTCAGGTACCCGGTTTCAAATAATCATTCACTTTATCTCTTAATGTGTGGGTGTGCAATCAACGTTGCCCTGACAGGAATTCTTTCATAACTGAATTAAATAATAAACTAGTTCTACCTTTGAATGACTTGAAAGACCTGTGCAGTGAAATAAAGTAAAACTAATTTCTTATCTGGAAGATATAAAACATTGTCTTGTGAATTTTACTTATACGTGCACTGCTTTGCAATGAAATTACCCCACCCACAAGGAGTTATCCGAATCAGCCAAAAATAGGTATACAGCAAGATATACATATGAACACACCTCTATTACGTTATGGAGCCAAGACGTGCACTCGTTTGTACAGGGTGTCCCAACGGAAAGCGGCATCAGTAGGTTGTGACACCACCTCTAGCGGCGATGCATTGTTCCAGCGGCAGGTGTAGGTGATCATACAGGTGGCGAATATCATCTTGGGGTACGTCTACCCAGGCCTGATAAACCTGCTGTGTCAGTTCATGGAGATTGCGGCGTGATCGTAAACGACGTCCCACCATGTCCCACACGAGCTCAATTGACGATAGATCTGGGGACCTCGCGGGCCATGGCAGGCAGTTAACATCATGCAGACATCTTATGCTCATGTTTGCCGTGTGCGGTCTGGTGTTATCCTGCTGAAAGACTGCGCCGGTTATGGTGTGCAGAAAGGGCAGTATTACGGGCTGCAGAATCTCTATGACGTACCATGTTGCTGTCAGGGTGCCTTGGATGGTGACTAAAGGCGTTCTGGTATCGTAGCCGATGGCACCCCAGACCATGATCCCGGGTGTTGGTCCACGATGGCGTTACCGGATGCATTGTTCATTGGCACGTTCCAATGGTCTGCGTCACACCCGTCCGTGTCTGTCGTCGGTGTGCAAACAAAAGCGGGATTCGTCGCCGAAGACCAGCGGGCGCCATTCAAATCGCCAGCCCACTCGTTCACGACACCATTGCAGTCGTATCGCGCGGTGCTCAGATGTCAAAAACACAAAAATGGACGCCTGGCAGTCATTGTCGCGGCGTGTAATCTGCGTGCTATTGTCGCTATTGACACTGGAGCTGTACCGGGAATGGTGATGTTGTCGCACCGTTGCCGCAGGGTGATGATTCTGTCCGCTAGCGCTGTTCGCAATATCCGCCTATCGGTACGAGCTGACGTGCTTCTCCGGGCCCCAGAGTCTGGTCTTCTGGCATGTGTGCCTTCCTCTCGCCATTGCCTCCAACATCGGCCTACCGTCCGTGCTTCCCGCGACACATGGACAGCAATCCGTCTGGTTGACCATCCAGCCTCGGAGAGGCAATAATCCAACCTCGTTCAAAGTCCGTTAATTGCGTGAACGGTTGTCGTTGTCGTCGTCGCGGCATTGAGACCATTGAGCGGATTAGAGTACTGTACGTTCACGAGGCAGTTGCTTCCTCCCTACTGCATGGAACGTCTCGCAAAAGTGTCAACTGATGAGCCTATACAGGCACCCGGACACCCTGTATCAACCCAAATGGTCATGTCCCGTGAACATGCATCTAATCGTTTGCTTGTCGGAGGTAGACGACCCCCCCCCCCCCCACCCACTGAATATGCCAAAGCAATGTACAATCTGCCAATCTGCTCGCATGTATGCCATGGTATCTCTTATGAGTAGAATAAGCATGTGTTATATCTTCTTGGATCTTGTTTTTGATAAGATTGCATAACTGATTTGTTTAATTACTTTTGTTTTTATGTTTTTAGTTTGCAGAAAACTAAGACTATTATGTTAGAAGATAAACTAAGATGCTGTTGCTTCTATTTAAATTATTATAAAGTTTTAATGTTCTCAGTTGTCACTTAAATTAACCCCCCAAACACTCACTATGAATAAGCCAATAGTATAAGAATTTCTACAAATCGGCATCAAAATAGGTAACCAACAAATTAATCTTTGTAACACATTTAAATAAGTGTCAATAGAAATTTACCGCTACTTAAATACGCCATAACGTTCCCCGTTAAGGAATGCTAAAGATTTTGCGTTTATTTTACTGAATTTCACAAAAAAAAAATTCAGTCGATGTAACGCGGGTTATGGGTCGAAAAAACAGTAATGACGCAACAGCTGCGTACGTGCCTAAAAACGCTGTGGCCTTTCTTGAAGTTGGAAACTATTTTTCATTCGCATGAGTGGAAAGTAACCTTATGAAGAACTTTAGCTCTATTAACGAACCTTGCAGCATTGAAATTTCCCTGAAATAAGCCTTCTTACTCGTTCACCTTGCATGTATTGACAATGGCTTTCATGTAATATTCGTCATTAACTGAATACAGAAACATCCAGTGAAATTAGCTTCGTCATGTCATATACCATTTGCTATATAATAACAGGAAGCCGAACACTCTGTATAATTCAATGAATTGTGGAATAAGACATAGAATTACAAGAGTATGTAGGTTAAATAGGATAGAATTTCATTTTCTGTATGCCGCAATTGTCTCAGATAACCTGTTTTATCATTTTTACGTATGAAAGTGTACTGCATTTTGTGCATTATGAAAGAAGTAGGCGTATAATTATTTTCTTAAAATTATTTTTAAATATTTTTAAGTCACTTGATGTCGATACGCTTTTACGTCGATTTCGTTTAAGATAAGTTTTTCTGTAGTAAAACGATTTCTATAATAGAGTAATATCCAGATGCTTGGATGAAGTACTTTTACGTGAAAGGTATCATTAAGTTATAATTCGAGATTTTTCTTTCTGACAACAGAATTCGAATTGTTGTTGCTGTTGTTTGGTATTTCCGTGTTCTGTGCGATTGATTACCATTTGTTGTCGATCCTTATCAGGCGACGCTCATCCTCCATCGAGTCCGAACTCGCCATTGGCTGGCAAGTTGTTCGCGAGAAAGCAGCAAAGGTAGAATCAGCTCATGCTTCTCACGAAGTGGTCGCGCTGCATTCCGCGAAAGACGCCCGACGAGGGACCTTCTTGGTTCTTGCGTCCCCTTCAAAGAGGGGAAATTATGTCACGCTTATTATTGACAATGGGAGAAAACAGGAAGATGAAAAAAATAACGTTTTTAAAGAAGATGGCGTTCTTTCATCTCGCCTTTGAAGCACACGACAGAAGGTGGAATCTTAAATAGTTCTTCCGGATTCGCGTTATAATCGATTTTATTTATTTTAGTTGATAACGCTGTTATTCAAGATGCTCTAAATGTTTGAAATCTTCTTTTCCGTAGGTGAATGGATGTGGAATTCTCTTTATGTTGCTCAACTATGAAAGCGATCGTTCTAAAACAATGAGGAGGCACAAACGCGATAAAAATTCAGAACGGTATGCGTCGCCCAGTTTTAACTTAAAATGCGCTAAAACAGGATTAGGTCTTCAAAGAAGTCATTCACTCGTTTAAATTAAATATTTAAAAAGGGGATTAGTTTATCAGTTTAAGTTACATGTTGAAAACTGGTGATAAATTTTCGGATTAAAGAAGCACTTGAAATTAAACTAGTTTTCTATCCCAGTTTGGCACTAGAGATTTTTATTCTGAAAATTACTAAATCTATCCCATATTGAATTTCTTTTCTATTTTTCTATATCTAGACATGTGGCGTATAAAAAGCCTCTTTTGAACTTTAGCACATGTGATGCAACGAGACAACGGAAAAACTTTGATAGGAATAATTTTTACATTCTTTGTTGGTTTTTAAGTATTACTTCGATTCCAGTGCCAACAAAGCTGGGGTATTTATTTTAATTTTTTTTTTTTTTAGTAATAAACCACAATGGACAGCAACGTCTTAAACGGTGCAAAAGAAAATCAAAATTATTAAAATTCAAAAACAAAATTAATAAAATTTTAAAATGTGTTCAGAAAAAAAATGATTTTAACTTTTAGAATAATTCGAGAATGATCCAGTCAATAAATTAAAATCATTAAAAAAATTGTTAAATAATATTTGAAAGCGGACCATAGGATTTTGGCTACTAACATCTCTACAATAAAAGACAGAAAAAGAACGCTAACTATAATACGGCATTCAAAATGTAAACTGAGAGATAAAATTACAAGAATTAAAAGAAGAAAATCCATGCTTATATAAATATATCATACAGGGTGATTATAATTAAAGTTTAAGTTTCAAAACGCTATAAAAAAGAACCACTTAGTAGAATGACGTCCAATTGGAACAGAATGTTACTGAAGAAGGGGGAAAGCTTATGGCATAAGAAAAAAAGTAGGTCCAAATTTTAGCAACAGATGGCGCTGTAAGCGTCAGAATATGTAAATGAAAATACCTGTCATGCGCACCACTCATTTCATTTGTCATAAAAACGCCGGGTACACGGCTTTTCCTCATTCTGAACGTGACGCCGGAGACACTTCGATAAGTTTTGGAACATGCTGTTTCTCGATTTCAACTTTTTGCACACAATGCTAAACAGCATATTGAACATGTTTTGCGCCAGTCTCCCGCAATTTAAAAAACCGATTTGATGGATGTTTTGCACACTGAACAGTACAGTTGGTTTAATAGTGTAACTTACACCTTCGCCTTTGTTTTACGATTCATTTGTCATTTGTAGTCGAAATTCTGACGCATACAGCGCCATCTGTTGCTAAAATTTGGACCTACTTTTTTTTATGCCATAAGCTTTCCCCTTTCTTCAATAACATTCCGTTCCAATTGGACGTCATTCTACTAAGTGGTTCTTTTTTTTATAGCGTTTTGAAACTTTAACTTTAATTATAATTACCCTGTATTATCAAATCGTTTTAGAGAGAGTGGCAGATACTTTAAAATTAAACAAAAAATATGATATTCGAAAGAGAAATTATTGACGAAATACCTTTTATACAATGCATAAATAATTTTTTTCTGAACGTTCTTAATCATTTTAATATTTCTTCTCTTAGTAAGATTGATCCAGACTAGAGTAGCATAATTAAGGCGAAAAAACACTAAAGCAATTCTGATAATCATACACAGCCAAGGATTTGCTGAATTACAAATATAGTTAACATGAGCATCAAAAATCAGCCGAGAAACAAAAATTAGCCCCAAATCTTTAACGTTTTTAAGAATCTCAATAGCACGCCCAGCGATAGAATCTAACAGGCTTACAAATTCGGGAAAAAGTTATAGAACAACATTTATTATAATTACAGCTTTTTGCAATTGGTAAAATGTAGTTTGCAATTGAAAAAATAATCTTTTCAACTGAAAAAATAGTCTTTTCAAATGAAAAAATGTAGTTTATTTTTTCAATTGCAAACTACATTTTACCAATTGCAAACTACATTTTACCAATTCCAAACTATATTTTACCAATTGCAAAAAGCTGTAAGAGCAAGGCAATTAGCAGTATACATCATTAAGCATAAGCTGTAGGATTATAAGTGGGATATGGATATTTCACGACTGAGACAGCTCGTTCAGAAGAATTTGGGAGGCTCACAGTTTAAAATTAAAAGACTGTACCACAAATTTAATCGTATATTTATAGAGACATCATCCCACCAAACCTCTTCACAGCAGTTTTAGAGGAAGTCTTCAAGGAACTGAACTAGACATAAAAAGGACAAAATAAACGGTGAAATCCTTAACCTTCGTTTTGTCGATGACATCGTTATCACCAGTAGTAGTCCTTCTGAATTGGAGGAAATGTTACAAGAACTAGCAGAGGCTAGCCTGCGTGTAGGACTGAAACTGAACACACAGAAGACAAAAGTTATGTTCAATGCATTTGCTCCAAAACAGAAGATCATGGCAGGCAAGCATCGTGATTGAAGAAGTACAGAGAAACATTTACCTGGGACAAGAAATCACTATGGATGGCAACATCCTGAATGAAGTTAACAGACGAATTAGAACAGCATGGAGTGCTTTTGGCAAAAATAACATTATCTTGAGGAAAAGTTTTCAACCAGTGTGTTATACCAGTACTCACCTATGGAGCTGAAACATGGACTTTATCAAGGAGGACAACACAAAGATTACAGACAACACAGAGAAGCATGGGAAGATGTATGCTGGGAATTACAAGAAGAGATCGAAAGTGCAACAGCTGGATAAGAAGCCAAACAAAGGTGATTGACGTCATCGAACGGATCAAACATTCTAAATGACTATGGGCTGGTCACATCGCTAGAAGACAAGACATGAGATGGACTACAGTCATTCTGGATTGGTACCCTCGAGACCTTAAACGCCCAAGACGACGACCCCATGCAAGGTGGCTCGACGAAATAAGGAAGGTGGCTGGCGTCAACTGGAAATCCAAAACTTCAAACAGAAAGAATGGAGCATTTAGAGAAGACCTTCATCCAGCAGTGGATTGCAAATGGTTGACTGTGATGATGATGATGATGAAAGAAATGAGTTTGGAATTTAACCTTGTGCTCAATGTAGAGCATCGCAATGTTACAGGAGCTAATTGTCTTGTAACGAAATGTCGGTATTCCCTGAGAAGTTATGAGAGTTTCCTATTTGATGAATAACATGTTTATATCCTTAAAATTAAATAAAAGATACACAGGAAGTTCTCCAAAAAAAAAAAGAAAATTCCTTCCTTAGATACACCACTACTAAAAAGAGTAATTGATGTTCGACTGTTTGTAAAGGCGTGAAACAAAATAACTTATATACTCAGATGAAACAATAATCTGTTAATAATCTTGACGAATGATTATCTATTAGCAACCTTTGTTTCGCTTCGTAGCCATTGCTTTTGAAATGATTAAATTTTTTATTTAGTTTTATACAGTTCTTAAATTTATAAGCATACACTGATTATTATTAAAAAAAATAGTGATCGAACAGGCGTTGGTTTCATAATGCAAACAATTGTGACCGTAAAATAGGTATGAAAACAAGTTGCCGAAGAGTTCCATATGTTGAATCAAAATAATATAGGAAGTATGTATGATTTAAACGACTTTGAAAGCGAGATGATGGTAGGCTCTTGGATGGCTGGAGCGAATATCTATAATAATTACGGTTTTTCCAGTATAACTGCATCAAGAGTGGGCCGAAAAGCAAAAACCAAGCAGCGAGATTTTCCTCTACGCGAAAACATCCGCAGGCAAAATGGACTAAAGAGGATCATAAAAGAGGAAAAACATTCGTCAAACAACCACTCAATATAATAGCAGTAACCAGATTGTTTGATGACAAACGCTTCTACTGCTACAACTCGTCGCATACTGTCACGAATGGGATTTAATAGCAGGCGAGGAGTCCCGTAGTCGCTGCTGCAAATCGCAAAATTCGCTTAGAATGGGCATAAGAATATCGAAACTGGAACGACCAGGACTGAAGCAAGATAAAAGTAGAAATTAATGATAGACCGCAACTCTACAAAATTAATTTATTTATATGCATGATACACGTATGCACATTTCAGTAGCCACGCTACCTTCTTCAGCATGTGATAGTTTACAAAGATCACAGTCGTAAACTATCACATGCTGAAGAAGGTAGCGTGGCTACTGAAATATGCATACATGTATCATGCATATAAATAAAATAATTTTGTAGAGTTGCGGTGTATTATTAATTTCTACTTTTAGTAACCTTCCACAGTTGTTATTAAGATTTTGTCCACGTTGAAGCAAGGTAGTCTGGTCCGACAAATGACGCTTTCAAATGTGCATGCCGACGAATATAGGGGGGGGGGGTTCTAGAAATTTTGGCGTCGACTACAAAGGTCATTTTGCGCCTTTTACACAAGTTATAACAGTACGCAGCCCGGGACAAACACAAACATCCATGCCCACGGCGGGATTCGAACCCGCGGCCAGGCGGACTCGAGAACTAGAAAGCCTACGCCCTAGCCCTCTCGGCCACCTGGCCGGCCCCGACGAATATAGAGTTAACA
Source organism: Rhysida immarginata (assembly GCA_023313115.1). Lineage (NCBI taxonomy): Eukaryota > Metazoa > Arthropoda > Chilopoda > Scolopendromorpha > Scolopendridae > Rhysida > Rhysida immarginata. The sequence continues at coordinate 1,583,152 of JAHWFO010036886.1, forward strand.
CCATGAGATAATGGATCGTAACTGCGTGATATGAGCAGTTCAAACGGGTGGAGTTGATGTTATGCTCTGGGATATGTTTTCTTCGAAGACTCGTATTATATTAAAAAAAAAAAACTTTCAAAAATCATTAAATACGAGGTGCAATCAAAAAGTTCAGGGACTGGTTCAGTTAAAGAGAAAGTATTTTATCAGATATTATTAAGTACAATTATACAGTGTCCCCTTCAAAATAGTCCCCTTGTGAAGCCATACAATGAGTCAGCGTTCCTTCCACTTCAGGAATGTGTCCTGGAAGTCCTTTTTGAAACGATTCAAGCACCTTCTGCGATTCGCACTGGATCTCCTCAATCATATCAAAACGGCGACCTTTCAACTGGATTTATATTTTTGTTGAATGCTTTAAAATCCTATCGGTCCTGGGCATTTCAGTTGCCTGACTTGTTATTTTCACAATGTCCGTTCGTCTGTCCGTCCGTCCTCTTCAAAATTTCCGCATTTTTTGAGGTAGAAGATTGAAATTCGGAATGTAGCTGACTATGGGCATGTGCACCTTCACAATTTAGTTTGGTTTTGATTGCCTAATGGGGTCGGAGTTTCCGGGGCGGAAATTAGAGGGGATCAAAAGGTCTACGCCTATTTATGCATATAAAGGAGTGAAATTCGGTATGCAGACTCCTCTAAGATCAACATTACTATGAAGTTTGGGCCCAATTATCCCAATGGAGTCGGATTTGTGGGGGTGGCAGTTATTTGGTCTTTAAAACTATGGCAACATATGGCATGTCATATATCATTCGATCGGAAATGATGAGAAACGAAAGAAGAAAATACGCTCGAGAAAATACTACGTTCGAGAAAATCGATTTTTCGATTTAAAAAATTGGGGAGGGGGGTTAAAAACAGATAAAAGGGTAAAAATAGATGATCACAGGGCTTCCGCTACTTTTCTATACCTCCCTCGGCAGGATTAACTTCTTGTTCTACAGGGTGTTTCTAAATTATCTCCCGTATTATGCATGTTTATTACTCAAAAACTATTACAGATTTTAACGTGATTTTTTTATTCACAAAGAAAAGCTCAAAAAGTTTCTTAACCTCGCCTGAGGTGATAATGAAACACGCGGTTGGCGCATGGTACCATTGTTGGCGCGTTGTTCTATTTTCCGCGAGATTCAGTAAACAATGGCCAGTTTTTAAGAAAAGGCTGTGGCTACGTTCACGGCTACCGTGAAGGCGTAACGGCTCACGACAGTAAGGAGTGGCGTCATTTTTATGAGAAGTGACGTCACAGCTGTTGCCGGGAGTTGGAAAGAAAATAAACATTTGGAGGGGGGAGATGTAAACCTTTATAACTCAAAACTTGCTCATCAGAAGCAAACAAGTTATTTACAAAATAAATTTGTCTTGATGTGAGGAGTCCGTACATGTCGAATTTATTGAGTTTGGTTCGCTGGTATGAACGCTACAGCCATATCTTCATTTTTGGAAAAAAATTAATATCTCCAAACAGGGTTAACCAATTGTCATAAAAATACGTCAAGGCACTATATAAAGTACTCTCAAATATTAATTTGGTTCTGCTTTTTGCCGTTTCGGAGGAGATAGTTGCACAAAATTGATCACATACATATAGACGGATTTTTTTTTTTTTTTAATTTCAATACATTTTTAGAAATCATGAGTTTTTAAGTCGATTTCAGAAAGAAAAAAAATTGAGTTGGGGAAACGAACACATAGGCCTTCATTCTTAGTAAATGATAGGCCAACAAGGGGTGAAACAGTCATGATAATAAAGTTTACAAAAACAAATTAATATACAGTGTTATTATTAGTATTATTATTATCATCCCCGTGTTTACTTGTGAATTTACGCCCCGCCCCCTCTCCTCGTCCACCGACTAAGAAATTTGTACCCCATTAAGTTTGTGTATACAAATATTGAAAATTAAATACTATAAATCTTGGAAAAAAATTATGACCCCTTTATGTATTATTTATATGATTTAGCAAACAGAATGCGATTTCCGAAGTTGAAAAAATATTTTTTGTTTCCGTTCATTTATAAAACTCTCCAACTCTTGATACGACTAGAAACTTCTTTCTATTGAACATATTTTTCCAGTTGAACATTTACACAATATGTTCGTTCACCACTACGGCCGTCCGCAACACGAAAAGTGCCGCGAAACAACTCTCGGCCATAACGTGTGACGTCACTCCTTACTGTCGTGAGCCATTATGCCTTCACGGTAGCCGTGAACGTAGCCACTGCGTTAAGAAAAAGCTCAATTGGCTTGCGGAATTTAAATCAATGATTACAGTTCAGAGAATGTTAAAAAAGTGTAGCCCTTTCAGACCCGATTTTTTTCCTTTAAAGTAATAAACTAATAGAAAACCTAGAAATAATACAAATATGTAAAAAATACTTGCACATGAATTTAAGAACCATATACATAAAAATCATGTATGTCCACTGTAATGGACACATGGACTGAAAGGGTTAAAAAGAATCCTCCAAATCATAAGTCAATCAAGCTATGGCATGAAAAATTTTTAAACATAGGCAGCCTGTTACACAGAAAGGGTGCTGGTAGACCTTCAGCGACACCACAGAGTAGAAAAGGCCAGAGAGGCGTTCGATCGTAGTCCCCATAAATCACTTCGCCAAGCGATTCCAATGACATCCGTACATAAAATAGTGAAGCACCGCCTTCATCTTACACCTTACAAAATCCAGATGATGCATGAACTGAAGCCAGATGACCGACCAAAGCGCAAGAAGTTTGCTGAGGATATGCTCCAAAAAATCGACAATGATCCCACCTTCCTTAAGGACATTTTGTTTCTAATGAGGCAACATTCCATACTTCTAGAGCAGTAAACCGACACAACTGCCGCATTTGGGGCTCACAAAACCCCTACGTTCTGAGGGAGCATATACGCGTCAGCCCAAAGGTTAATGTTTGGTGCGGTTTAATGCATGCTCGTGTAATCGGACCTTTCTTTTTCGCGGAAGACACCATTACCGCAGCAACCTACCTAGATATGCTGGAGAACTACCTGTTTACACAGGTAGAAGAACTGCAGCCCAACATAGTCTACCAACAAGACGGAGCACCTCCGCACTGGGACTTACAAGTTAGGCAATGCCTTGATACGAACTTTACAGGATGATGGATTGGAAGGGATGGGCCAATCCTTTGGCCCCCTCGCTCACCCGATGCGAGCCCTTTGGAGTTTTTCTTCTGGGGATATGTGAAAGACAGAGTGTACAAGACCAACGTTGATGACATTGAAATTCTCAAGAACAGAATAATTAAACAATCGCTGAAATCACCCCCGAAATGCTAGCCCGAACACGGGAGGAAATCGAGTTTCGCTTTGACGTCCTTCACGCTCTAAATGGGAGGCACACTGAGATTTATTAAAGCATGCTAAGAAACTCTTTTGAGTTTTTCTTTGTGAATAAAAAAATCACGTTAAAATCTGTAATAGTTTTTGAGTAATAAACATGTATAATACGGGAGATAACTTAGAACACCCTGTACATCACGTCAAATTGAGGCAGCTTTGAAGGCCATTGTTGGTCCAACGCATTTTTAGATAGATGGTTCTCATAAGTTGCTTGATAGTGTATATTCGCCCTACCATCGTGATTCCTATTTAAACGGGTGTTATAGGAAAAAGGGAAGGAAAAATTCCGCAACTTGGATTCAAATCAGCCCCCCCCCCCCCCTCCCTTCAGCTGCCGCCGCTCTCACCAATTGAGTTTCCGCGGAGAATGAACCGCTAAGCCGTTATAATATGACCAAATGAAGTTCACTGGAATCACAAATTTGCTCACTTGGTAGACAAGGCCCCCGATCCGCAAATGCGGATGTTTAGAGAATATCTTCAGTTTATTATTACCTTCTCTTTGACTATAGGGTAAATTCGGGGAAGATAGTCATACTTTTGTTTAACGCGTATTATGAGAAATTACTTGGAATTAGCACAAGCGAATGCCATCAAACGAAACTTTATTCTTTTTCCCACAAACCGCAATGCCACCTTTTCCAAAAAATAACAAAGTAAACGATGTTTTTAACAAGAAATTAAGCCTCCCGAGGAAGGTTGTCACGTGGCAGTGGAAGGTAAGTGTGAAAGACAGAAGTAAGGATACGCAAATTAATGACAAAATAACTATAATTTATTCAATCATGAAAATGATGCACGTTACACTTCAGCTTGAAGTTGTATCATATAATTTCAATTAAAATGAGACAGTTCAGAAACACTGGATGCAAGCAAAATCACTTAAACATGTATAGAAAGTTCAATATGACCCAAATAATGAAGCATGGATGCATAACGTGCAAATCACTACAGCACGCAGATTAATTGAAGAGCCGTAGGGATATCCTATCAGCGTACGGCTTATTAGAACCCCCTCGTACTAGGAGATTGTAACCAAATAGGTAAATGAAGATAAGAGTCACTCATTTACGAACAAGGCGCAAGACACTTCAGCACCGAGATCAATTGAAGAGCTGTCGGGATATCCTAGCAGCGTACGGCTTACTAGAACTCTACTCGTACTAGGAGTTCGTAACAAGAATGTAGATTAAGATTAAGAGCAAAGCAGCTACTCGGATACTGAGTAATTCACTTCAGCACTACACCAGTAGACTTGTAAACCACAGTTAATTAGTGGAAGGGAAGGCTTAACAGAATTTAAATAAACCGTATTAAAGGTGGGCGAGACTTAACTGTAGTCGTAAAGAGTTTGGAGCAATAAATACACATAAAGTTATATAAGCCTACTCGCCGCACAATAACACCACACACATTCACTATACAGTCGTAACTGGAACCACCACAGCGTTTACTAATGGGAAAGCGCAATTATCGGCAATTTAATTTAAACTTCCTTGTAAATTAATAGAGAGTCATTCCCTTAGGCCGATATGCGTTGTAGAGAAATTAGAGGCGCGGAAATACAACAAAGTTCAGACGAAAGAAGATTACTGGCTTACCCGTTAATTGCCTTCGGATATAGCCGTCCATTGAAACAAAGTCCATGCGGAATCGGTCCCTCGATGCAGCCGAGATCATTAACTATAAATCCTCGTAGACCGCAAGGGAAAATTCCATACGATGGCGCAATAGCCATAGAAAGCCTCTTTTCTGTCACGCACCGTGGAGAATTTTCTTCGTGAGATAAATTGAAGAACACTAATTGTTCATAATGCAGATAAAGGTTACGGTAGGCGGGAACTGACTGAGATAGTTGAGTGTTACAGCAAAGCAAACCTCGCTGTAACAAAGGACGAGTTTTTCGGCAACAGAGGGCGCCAGTAGTAAACGAAGATAGACGGAAGGCGGGTAATTCGACTCGGAAAAACGGAGGAGCCGAAGGTAGAAGGAAAAACAAGACGAGAATCAAAAAGAATAAGTGGAGAGCGACGTTGGAGAGAAAGCAGAAAGATATGCTGCACGTCGCGATGAAACCGGTTTGTTTCAAGAAGGGCTACCAAGGATATGCTCCTTGGGGCTACTTCTATGAGAAACTCGACTGGAATAGCGAGTAATGGAGGAGCGACGGGAAGTAACGCCGTGGCGTCGAAAAACCTCGGCCACGCCGTAAGCGCTACAAAGAAATTCCCTTGAATGGGAGGCAAGATATTCCAACACAGCCTTCGCCAGCAGCCCCATTAAATTTCTTGATCCGTTTGGAAGTGGATTATTGGCGTCAGATATTCGTGGACGAGGATGCTTCTCGAGTTTTCGTTATACCGGAGCATTGGACCGGAGCATTTCCACGAGGGCTATCAAAGAACGTAAAACAGGAAGAAGTGATCGTGGCGCACAATGGCACGTTTAAGAAAAAATCGACTCAAAATTATTTTTTTTGATTTTTGTTGCACATTAAAGAGCATGATTTGGGCACTATTTCTGTGAAATATTAATTAATTTTGGCCATCCGTATTGCTGCTATAAAGGATTGAATGATGAGTTTGCTATAGGGCGTGCATGGGAGAAAATCAAATAACTCATACTGCGACATACCGGCACATAAACGAAATATTTTAATGTCAAATAATTATATGGCTTATGAACTTTAATATTACTCACCACCATTCACCCATTTTCATTCATTCGCGAGTTACAAGCGTTTATATTTGTTATGAAGTGGTTTCTAATGGGAGCGAGGTGCTATGAGGGTAAGTTTACCGTTGGGGTAGATTTTATTGCATGTTGCGTTTCTTTACTAATTTACGTAAGGAAATCGTCTCTTTTTTTTTTGCTTCTCCTTTGGATGGATGAGAAACAGGAAGCACACGCTAGATTTGATTTTTTTATTTGATAGTAAAGATTATATTAAAAATTTCGTTAACAGATACATTGTAAAAAGTGCTTACTTGCGTTATAATCTTTAAAAAAACTCATAAAATTTTTTTTCATTTTAATATTATTTTTAAGTAATAATAATAATAATAATAATAATAATAATAATAATAATAAAAATAATAGCAACAATTTTATTAGTTAATTAGTGTAGTTTTATAAAATTCATTGGTTTGTTTGCTTTTTAGTTGATTTTTATTTATTAGGCCTAAATGTTTTTTGCTAATACATAATTTATTTTTAAATTTTAATTATTTATTCATATATTTGTAACAATACACCAATTTCTATGTTAAAATGTAAAAAAAAAGTTGAATTATAATTTTAAGTCGATATTTTTACAACCGTGCCACTGTGTGGCGTCGGAACCTTTGATCTTAATGTAACGCCTGCAAGACGATCAGACTTGTAGCGCCATCGCACGCGTAGTAGGTATCATTAAAAAATATTACATTGCAATAAAAGCAAAATGTAACAATAAATATTTATTCTCAGAATATTTATTGGAATTAAAAAGTAAATTTTGGAATTTATATTTATCTAAGCTGTAGTAAAAATGTAGCATATTTTCCAGCCGACAAAAAAAAAGTATTAAATCTTTCGCGAGAAAATTTACATCAATTTGGCTTTTTTTTACACAAATATTTTTTCTTAACCAATGATATAGTTCAGGCATATAAATGACAAGTAAATTTAAAATACGGTATACATTTGATTCTCAATTTTCGAATAAACATATTTTTTTTTTTTATTTTTTTGCTTTGGAGTAGTTTTTTTTTTGTCCGGATAATATAAAAAAATGAAGAAATTCATTCTCAAAACGTTACACAATTTGAGATTTTTATTGTAAAAAGGAAAAAAAGTTAAACAAAATATATTTTGATTTAAATGATCTTCAGGACATTGAAAAAATAGAAGTCGATTTAAACTTGAGATTTTTTTTTTTATTTTCCGATAACAATGACCAGTTATCATTGGGTTCAAAACCTTTAAAAGTAAAGTTTTAGAACCAGTGCCTCTATCTCCTAAACGGTTGGATCAATTGAAAAAGCACCAAAAAAAAAAATTTCTCAAATGCTGTATACAATCTGAAAATACCATTAATACAGGGATTTTTATTTAAGATAACAAAGTTGCCACCTCCTCCACCCACTGAGGGTGGGGGGGATAATTTTACAACAGAAAGATTTCCCCATTAAAAATAATATTTTTTTGTCTCGGCAAAGATTTCCGTACAATGCTTTATTTATTTTCGAAATATTTCCATGTCTGCACTTTAATGGACCACCCTGTATGGCACTTAAAATAAAAGTCAATAATAATAATAATAATAATAATAATAATAATAATAATAATAATAATAAT